>CAIGRN010199729.1:0-13994 GCA_903798345.1 Fraxinus anomala | reverse complement strand
TTAAGTTTAAAAATTACAAAAATTAAGTATTTATTAATTAATTAAATATATTAAAATCACAATTATACCATTCATGATCACGTATACATGCTTATAGGTCACAACTTATTTATTGATTACATTTTATCAAATTAATTGGTTACAAATTAATTTTCGATCACAAATAAAAAAATTGACAGGTCACAAATTATTTTACGGTCACATACTAAAATTTTCATATGTTACAAATCAAAAAATTAATAGGTCACATGTCATAAATCACAAATATTATGATTCACAATTTATTAGACAGTGACAAATTATTAAATTAACTATTACAAATTAATAATTTTTTAAGTCACATAATTTCATGGTCACAAATTATTTTTTCATTGGTCACAAATTAATCAATTTAATGTCACAGTCGACCAAATAATTGGTGATCACCACCAACACTTGTGACCTCCGACAGCACTATCGCTTCCGGCGCACCAAAACCACCACCATTGTCGCCAAACCATCATTGCCAGAATCACCACACCACCACCTCACGACAACTAGGAACATCATACTCTCCATCTCTTCACCACCACTACTACCACCACCACCTCCTCCTCACTACCAACAAACCACCAATTTCACTACAAAAGCACCACCACACAAAACACCACACCACCTCAACAGTCGATCCACCACCACAGCCACTGCCATAAAAAACGTCAAATCCACCACCACAAACCCCGCCACGACAACCACGGCTTCACCACCAAAAGGCCTAAAATTTTACCGCCACCACAACCATGACACAAACCACTACAACCACAACATCACCTCCATCAACACCAAACACAACAGCCATCAGCAAACACTGAACACAACAGCCAGCCTGGAACAGCAGCCAACACCACGTCTCGAGACCAGGCGTCGCTTCCGCGAACGGCAACACTAACAGTAGCAACTCAGATCTAATCATCCCGACTATTAAGCCGCATGGGGTCGCGTTCACCAAGTGGGCATCTCGACTCACCTAGTCGATGGTTTTCATGGAACAATACCATCAAAAACATAATCACGAATGTGTCGCTTAGATCTGTTTTTTCTTACCGCAGGCAGACACTCCCATAAACGGCGAATCGCAGCACACTTCGTCGATGCTCTATCGCAACGGTGGTGTGAGATTGGGCTACCGGGGCTCACATCGCCCACTGTGAGGACACATCACAGCAGCGACGATGCCGCTGTAGCAGCGACGAGGTGATGTCGTTCGCCCAATTTTTCGACGGACTGCAACTTTACTAGCTGCTCACAAGGAAAGGACGGAAAGAGAGAAGGAAGAAAGTGAGTTTGAGTTTTAATATTAATAGTAATTTATTTATTAAAATATAAAATTATTATCTGATTTTTGAATAATTAAACTTTCAACCTGATTTTTGAAAATCAATCTTTAAACAGTTAGTTTTTTGTAATTTCCTCATTTATTTATTTATTTATGTGTGTTGGACTACTACTACATAGAAAAAGATTCAACAAATTTTTTTTTTACATATAAATGAACTTAATGAGCTTGGGCTGCCATGAGCTAAAACCACCTATCTACACTGTCAATTATATGATCTCAGAAGTACGCCTTATTTGACGTCGAGCATGATAATGTCTCTTATCATCAGGGGTAGACCCAGCACTCGGCGAGCCTCGACGGTCGCCCGTGCTGGATCCGTCGGGAACAAAAAAAAAAAATTTGACAGTAGAGAAAGATTTTAGGTTATACATTTGGTGATTCATTTTGTTTGTAAACATTGCTTGTAGCGCAGTTCATTAGAGGTTATAAATACAAATTGGAGGTCCAAAAATCGAATCCCTTTCAAACCAATTTATTGTATAATTTTTCTAATTCTACAATTTTTAACAAAACTAATGCAATAGGGAGGGGATTTGAACTCGTGACCCGTTTAAAATTATTGAATACTTGATTATCATAACACTTGTTGAATTTTGAAACTAAATCTAGCATAATAATATATATTTCGTTTTAGTGGTTTTAATGCAATTGTAAGTATTCGAACTTATGCCTTTGATTTATAGGAAACCTGACACTGTGTCATTTGGTGAACATTGTCCATGTATATAATAAAATTATATATATGTTTAGTTTAAAAAAATAATGATTATATTTAATTTTTAATATTTTATTTCAATTGACGGTCAACGACTGCCCTTGCTCACTCAAAATTTTGGTTCCGCCAATCCTTCTCGTACTATGTTTTAGGCTAAATGAAGTCAAAGGATTGATGTCACTGAACTCTTATCAAAAGATGATTAAGAATAATTTTGTGGCCAAGGCCCAGACGGTTGTGTGACAATCCACCAAGTCATGTCTTGGACCTCATATAAGATTTTTAATTACCTTTTTGTGATGATTTCGTCTTTATGTTTTTTAACGTACATTGGAAGGCGTGCATTCAAAAGGGTTGCTCAAACGATACATAATTTTAGCTCCATCCTTTCTCTATGTCGCGGTAAGTCAATATACAGTGGCGAACCTTTTAAATTATATATATATATATATATTAAAAAAACTAAATTGTAAGTACGTTGATACGATGGTTGCACTCTATAGCAAATAAAAATTGACTTCGATGATAGAATAATATGAATTCTATACAATGATCATCACTATAATCAATTGGTGCAGGTACAATCATCGGTGCCAAAGTTGATTTTTAATAATCTATTCTATAAAAGACGTGTTTCATGAATTGTATTTCATAAAATCGGACGGTATACTAGGCCCGATTTATTTTCTTTTTCTATCTTACCCAAAAATCCATAAAAATAAATATATTGGCTATTGCCAAACATTTTAATTTTAAGGAACATAATCGAAACAAGAAGATCGCTATGGGAGATTGAGAAGCGAAGTCCTTTTCTCTACAAATAATGTTTTATTTAGCTGAGGTGCACTAATCATATTGCTAAAGGATTGAGCATCTCGTATTTCATAGAAATTGTGGGCTAGGCATACGAATCTGCATAATCAAGGGCCTGAATCCACTGAGGCGTCCAAATTTGTTCGGAATGAAGCTGTCAATCTTGAACCAGAATACTAATGAAGAATCTCCCAAAGCCAAGGACCGATGTTTTGATACCAATAATGCAATAGTCTCAGATTGAATAAATATCAAAGTAACACACATTGCTTTCAAATCCATTTAAGGGGATAATTCCCTTGATGATCCAGTCATGAAAAACGAGTCACTTTTGATGTTCAAGCTACAATTGAAGACCAAAATATAATGACAAACTAGATCTTACTCTCAACAAATTTGGAATTGAGAACCTTTTTCAAAAGGAGTAAGTAAATACTAAACGAATTGGAGAAAACAATCAGCAGATTAAACGGCCTATATGATCTCCAGAGCCTGAAGAATGTCAGCCTTCAAGTCTTCGAAATCTTCGACTCCAAAACTGAAGCGCACCAGGTTGTCCATGATCCCATACTTGGCTCTATCCGACTGGGAAAGATCCCTGATTTGGAAAAATGTACAACGTGAAACATGTTACCTACACTTTCACCTTATGCGTGTATGCACACATGGAGCGAGAGAGAGATTCTACTGCTAAAAACTTGGTTGAATCTTATTAGGGACAAGCAAACAGCATCATCATAAATATCCAAAAATAAAAATCATTTCAAACATAACTTTTACAAGTTCATTGAAGCCAGTTTCATTTAGGTAGTCAGTGTAACAGCTAATATACAGGTCTAATGTGGAAATTTAAATCCTTCAAATACGCAATACCATCCAATGAAAAAGAATAGAAGCTTCAAAACATTCCATTAACGATGTACAGACGTCAACAAAACCACATGTTAGTGGAGTTTGTACCGCTAACACCCACTGGATTTTCCCTACCGGAGAAACTAAATAATAAACCATAGAACCTCATGCTTGGAAGCATCTTAGTCGCAGCATTACTCTAGAAAAGGGTTTGAAGTGTATTAAGGGTTTGCATTTATTAAACTGCATGCGCAATACCTATGCTATCAAACCTTTCATTTTTTATTGTTCCGTTTGGGACAGCCTGGGTTGTGCTCTATCGAAATGCTATCCATCCCTTTCTAAGGAAACACGTGTTATGAAATATCTGGGCCAAGTGAGACAGTTTGGAAAAGAAACTATCCTACTCGCTTATCACACTTCAAAATGTAAACCATTAATTACCAAGCTCCATAACAGAAAAAGGACATACCAATAAGACATGATTGCTGGTTGATCAACAATGCTTTCACAGCCTCCAAAGGATGGGGCTATATATGGAATTTTCAGTGCATCAACAAACTTTGCAGTTCTCATGAGATCTCCGTCAACCTAATCAAAATTCACAATGATAAAGTTTTAAATAAGTTGCTCAAAATAGAAATATATATAAGGGTTCCAGTTCAGCAATTTTACACTAACCTCAAAACTAACCACACCACCAAAACCATTCATTTGCTTCTTTGCAATGTGATGTTCTGGATGACTTGTCAAGCCTGGATAATAGACATGCCTAATCTGCAATTCATGTATGCTAATAACTTATTCCAGTATAAAAACTTGTCCATTTGCCACGAATTCTAGTAGTACTATATATGTTTTCAAGGATGATAATCACATGTTTTATTGGAGAGTAAACCTACGAATCGTTGGTGCTTAATACTAACACAATACATATGTATGGGAAAAAAGTTATAACCAGTAAACTAGCAAAATAGACCAGTTATCACCTAAGGCATATAATACAAAAGCAGTTTTATGAGGGAATATAATTTTAGTCATAAGATCTGAGGGACGGAGTTTTAATGATGACTTGCATATAGTTTCAGCAGTAAAGAGATGGACTAAAAAAGTTGCGTCGAGAGGGCTATAAATTCTGACTTTCAATTGAATGAGAGCATGCTTGTGAAAAAAGAGAAGAATAAAAGAATTATCGATGACATTGAATGGGAGCATGTACTGAAACATCTGTTTTCACTTTTCTATATCTTATGTTCTCAACTCATATTTGTTCCTACGATGTATTCCCATCAAAATTTTCAATAGAACTTCGCACAGTATTCCATTTCATTGTTAAAACAGATCAGTAATGTAAATTAATCACAACTCTTGAAAATAGTTTGGTGAACCCAATGTGCAACTGAAATTTTCACCCCAAACCACCATACAAGAAATAATTATTCATGTTCAACAAGTTAATTGAATTAAGCTACAACTCGATGCAGGTTCAAATTTTAAACCCATCAACCTACCTTTGGATGTGCCTCTAAAACCTCGGCCATCCTTGATGCTGTAGAGTTTTGTTGCTGTACACGAAGATGCAGCGTCTTCATGCCTCTAATGATCAGATATGCAGCATTCTGATTTTTAAGGGGGAAAAAAAAAAAGGAAAACAGAAAATCTAAGCATGCTTTGTTACTATATAAACTCAATTACAAATAAAGACAAGTCTTCAACAAAATAGTATTGCAAGATATAAGAAAAAATATAACACAGATATAAATAAGGACTACTCACAGGATTAAGAGCACCACCCAGTATATGATGCAAGTTACGAACTAAGGAAATGAGCTTATCAGGACCACTGATACAACCAGCAAGAACCTGCAAAGGAAATGTAGGATATAAAACAAAACTGCACAAAAGTAAGAATCATACAGTTTTTAAAAATAGTGTAACCTAAATAAATCTATCAGACTACATACATCATTGTGACCCGCAATATATTTAGTTGCAGAGTGCAGAACAATATCAGCACCAAGAGCCAAGGCCTTCTGGTTGAGAGGTGTCGCAAATGTCCCATCGATGACCACCAGGGCTCCTTTTTCATGACAAAGCTTTGAAACCCGCTTAATGTCAACACATCTCAGGAATGGATTGGTTGGAGACTCGGTAAAGAAAAGTGTCACCTGCATGGAAACAGTATTGACCTTTGCTCAATATTCCTCGAGTTTTCATCACCATCACTTGAATCCAGACAAAAGAAAATGTATTAAGGAAACATTCTTCAATACTGACATTGTTCTTCTCTAATGCAGTCTCCAGAGCTCCAATATCTGCAGGGTCAATGACCGTGGCCTGCATGTAATTATAATAAGAAGGAAGAATATCAAGACTTTGATGTTCCAAAGCTGATGCTCACAGTGCACTGTATACCAACAATGAGTAGAGACTGTAACAGATATAAACTAATCTACCCAATTATTCCTTTCCACCTCTCTCTTTCTCTCTCTCTGGTAGGAACAATTGGGTGGTTGAAGCATATCATTCATATGCAAGGAAAATGTTACATTCACAAGAGCGATGCAATTGCAGTAGAATAAATTATAAGCGAGAGTGAAGTAGACCAAAACAGACATAGTATGATATAAGGCAGATGATTTGATTTTATTAAATCTTTTTGTAAATATTGTAGCAACTAGAATGGAGTGCAAAAAGGTTTCATATAGTCGACTGCAGATATAAAGAGAGTAAGGCTTACTATTTTGTTATTGAGTGGTAATTATATATTTGAAGGATAACACAACTCAAAAATCTAGAAGAAATTTAGATCCAAGTAATACGTTCATGTTATTGCTTTTCTTTTGCATCTATTGGTCCAAATTCCTTATTTTTTGAATGACTGTAATCAGGAACAATGGTTGGGTCAAGAAAGATCATACCGTGATTCCCATTTTGGGCAGAATAGTCTCAATAAATATCCTAGTCTTCCTGTAGCAGTCAGTGGTTGTCACAATGTGCCCACCAGCAGGAACCAGTGCCAACAACATGACAGTGCTAGCACACATTCCAGATGCCATCAACAGTGTTGATTCAGCTCCCTCGAGTGCACTGTTGCAGTTAGAAAATAAACATATTATGGCCTCGTATTATCTACTCAGTTTGTCTTGTAAATTGCATGCTAAAAGAGAAAAGTAATAGAAGATAGAACTGAAGTGACCTTATCTTCTCTTCCGCTACAACAGTAGTAGGATTTCCATAGCGTCCATATTCAAAACTTGCACGTCTCTTTTCCTGCCAACAGATCAAATCATGTCATATAATTTGTCCCAACCACCTGCTATTGTAGTAGTACAGAATATCTCCTCAAGGGAGTAGACATTAATTTTTCTTTTTTCTCAGTAGATAAGTGTTCCAAAAATAATTTCCATGGCGCAAACCTAAACTTAGGCAGGCACTTCCCAATCAATAAGCTTTTCTATTTACTAAGAATAAATATCATTCTCCAGAAACATTAATTGCCATATTAAACAACCTTCCATACTCCATACCTTGAAATCAATGAGCTCAGAAGTTTTGTTGAAGAAATAAGCAGACGTGTTAACTACTGGGGTAGTTATTGCATCAGTAACTATACCGCGACCCAATCTTTCACCTGAACAAAATTTATAAGATTTCCATAAAACAGAATGATGCAAAAATGGATGCTTGTGCAAAGATCAGTAATAAATTTGAATAATGCTACTTGTACATAGAGTTACATAATAATTTACATACAGATAAAGTGTCAAAAACCGAGTATGAAAGTTTTTTGATTGAAGAAATTCTGACGCATTCATATCACACCACCACATCGTGCCTATGTAACCATTATGTAAATTATTATGTCCATTAGCACAACCGAATAAATTTACAGTTTGAAAGATTACAAAAATACGGAGATCGGATGAGAAACATTAAAGGACATATCATTGTCACACAGTACAAGATTCCACATACAGAGGAATATTAAGATTCGAAATTGTTTTTGCAACGAGATAACTTATGCCTTTAACAGGCGTTCTTTCATATATTTAGGGTATAAAACATTTTCATAAGCTAGGTAGAAATTCATTGCCGTTATATATTTGACTCTGTAAAATTTATAACAAACAGACATCACATTAGGCACATCCCCACGTTTGATAATTACAAATGCGAATCATGACTTGATATCCTTCTATCAGATAATACTAATAAATATATAATTGCACCTTCCATCCCCGTTAACCTCTAAAAAATCTCTCAGGACACCTAATAAACTCATGCTCTCCCGAAGAAATGATAATAGACAAAAATGCAAAAATAAACATTTACATAAAGCACATCAAATCTGTAAAAATAGCAGAATTAACGAGTAGTTTAGATAATATATCCATATGTTAATAGCTTACCGGCATGAATAGCGATGCTGCCATCAGAATTCAAAAAGGAAGCGTATTTCAAATGAGGCAAGTCCTCAAACTGTACATTTTTGCCATTAAAATGGGAGTTTTCCACCGCAGCGGTCACCTTCTCGACGCGAGTTTCAACCTCAACTGGCGTCATGGCGGCAGAGGCGGCGGCATCGACGGCCTTAGCCGCCGGCGTGAGTCCTGTGGCCGGCTGGTTATTCGACCACGAAGCCGCCACCACTTGAGCCACGCCAATGTTGCTGCAGTTCCTCCGAGCCTTGTTGCTCAGCTGCCGCACGAAGTTCGGCGGAAATCTGAAGATCAAAGAAGAAAGGCCGTACCCCACCGCCGCCTTTCCGATAACAAATTTGCTTCTTTCGCCAAAGGAAGGGATCTCAGGACGGGAGAAATCCGGATCTGTTCGGCATTCGAAGGACGGAAAAGCCCTGGCAGTGGCACAGCTAGACACGGCCATTAGGGTTTGAAATGATTGACGACGCGATGAAAAATGAGAAATCCTGGGGACTGTAAAGAACTGCCAGGATTTGATTCTCTCTCTACTTTTTTCTGGTAGAGAAATCTCAAATCTTTACAGGCTGGCGGTGTTGTCATTTTATAGGATGGCACTAATAGATTCGCTGTATTTAGAACGAATCTAATCATGGTCAAGTTTTCTTAACCGTAGTTAGAATTTTTATTTGACTATTTTGGAAGGCTTGAGTTGGGTCTAAAGTTTGTCGACATGGACAAATATCATAGCCTATGTTTGAGCTTCACTGTAGAAAAAATATATTTTATTCGATCTTATTTTCAATCATACATAAGTTGATGAACAATTATGATGAATATATAGTAAAAAAGTTATGAATTCCATGAAATATGTTATTAAAATTAATTAATTTTAATTAAAGTTTTAATCAATTTTTTAACTATAACAAACAGGGACTTAAATAGGATTATCAAATATTTTATGGTAAATTACTAGTAGTGTACAAGCATAATTCTAAGAATTTTGCTGAGTGTACAGAAACACACCAAACCACACAAGCAGGTGGGACTCGTCATTTTTTGCAATATTTAAATCACTGTGGGGCTCACTGTTTTAGTCTATTCTGGCCAATTTTTGTTGCTTCTTCTTCTTCTATACAAATGGAAAAAACTTAATATTTTAAAATCTTTTTAAAACAATTTTCATTAATATTCCTTTATTGGGAGAATACGTGATTTCTCTTCATATTTTATTTAACATAATTTTTTATAAGTTACTTGGCTGGCTTGACTTGAAGCATGCAGGCCAAGCTATACTACTTTCATTCATATTATAAGCACATAAAATTTTGTTGAAAATTTTTGACAGACAACATATGATCAGTGGCGGACCCAGCACCCAGCTAGGAGGGGGGGCGGGGGCGACAGCCCGTGCTGGGCTCCATCGGACTACCTTCTGTACAGCCTTCAATTTATGATTTCCTTCTTGACTAAGCGTAGGAAAATAATCATACTTTCAAACGGTGAACTTAAAAAGTCTTCTATACAGCCTTCAATTTATGATTTCCTTCTTGACTAAGCACATCTTAGTTAAGGATTTTATTACTAATTTAATTAAATAAAATATATATCATAATTTCTTACTATCAGTGACACGAATCTTCTAGTGATCATTCACAACCTTCATTAAATTCTTGACATACTCGAACAATGTTGTCTTAACGACTTTTGATAAAACAACATCCAATATTGTTAAAGTATGACCGTCCTCATAAAAAGCACTGTGATGATCTCAAGTCGAATGACCAATTTCACTACTAAACGTTAGAAATTAACTAGTGACTCATATAGTTATCCGTGTGGAATCTTCCCAACGAGTCTCCAATATTTTGTTTTATAACAAAATATTCGCGTATTCATTTAAGTGTCATCACACTTTAATTTGTATCTTACAATCACAACTTCATGTGCTTAATAAAGTATTAAGACTTCAATTTACGGACTCTATTATTTAATATAATTTATTAGAATTGCAATTTTAAAATAAATAAATACATTATATATATAAAAAAGTGTTTACAACATAAATCAATTGAATTTATAACATAACATTTACAATTTCAACGTGTTTAAAAATAATTATCCACCCAATCATAGGTATCACATAATATTCCGTGCATCAAACCTTATATAATACAAACATGATTATTATTCTCAACATCATTCAAGTAACTACCGAACATATTTTACTTTTTTTTTCAACCTGTAATGTCAAGTAAATAAGAATAACAAAATTAATTCCCCTTTTCAATTTTGAGTAACTAATAGTGAAGGGAAAAAAATAAAAACTCCAGCTAGATAACCACTAGTTTTTGTCCTATATAATATGAAGACAAACTCCCTTTTGTATATTACCTTTTCCTTCTTTTTGAATATTTAGGTCATGCTGAGCCCATTTATTCAAATTTCCCTTTTATTTTTTTTCTTAATTTCATTCTTTGACAATTTTTATATTAAAATTGTTTATTTTTTCATATTCATTTTTAATCATATATTCACACAATTAAACATTCTGCACATAAATTCAAAACAATTTTCTACTTTTTAGCAACACATTTTGCAAAATAATCACTATTCAAAACAGTATTTTTTCTCGATTTCTATTTATAGTGGCCATTAAGTATGACTCATTTTCAACTACACAATTTTCTAATAAAATAGTTTTACACATAAATCAATTTTTTTTAAACCACGTATTCTTTAAAAAATCATTATTACAAAGCTCATTTATTAAAAAATGGAGGTAAATATGAGCTTAGCTTTACGCGGTGACGATGCCTAGATTCCCTCTACTAAATAGGTTTGTCGTCCTAGTCCCTACGGTGGTCCTGTTTTATTTTATTTTGATTAATCAAATTAAGAGATTTGGATGCTTACGCATAAGAGTTTTGTTTGGTGTACAACCCGGTTGACATTTTTTTTAATATTGTGTAATGTGACATACAATTTTATCATTAATTTTAAAAATACTTAAAAAAATCAATACCTCGATTTTTACACGTCACATAATGTCAACTATAATGTATAGATAATGTAAAAGTAGAATAATTCAATAATTAATGTGCCGTGTGAAAGCATATAGGCCGTCAAAAAACTCATGAAGCATATTAGACACCGACCTAGTTGAGCTGATCGTGAGTCTCGCCATAACAAAATGTGATTGGTGAATCGATGATCAACTTGTTGAATGTTGAGCCTGGAATTTTGGTTTTTTGTAACTTTTATCAAAAGATTATTATATTTACCGTCCATAAGAAAAATCCACGAACTATTCTTCGAAGAAATACTTACACTAAAAATGATCATACTAAACTTGACCAAATGAAAGAATATTAGACAATCAAAAACCTAAATTTCTAGATTGAATTTTGATTAGGTTTCAATTTAGATCAACGTTGAATCTCTAAATAATTGAAACTATTTATCACAATATATAAATAATTTGTAATAATCTCTCAAAAAATATTTCAAGTGAAAGAACAAAGTAAAAATTAAAATGAATAAAACCCACATTCTTCAATTTCATGATTAAAAAAAAAAAAAAAAAGATCCAGTCTCCTTCGGATCTAATTTTGGTAGCTTTGAAGTAAAATAAATTGTTTGATAACTTAGATCGATATAACAGTTTCATGAAATATCAAATATTTTTCGGATCCTGAATTCCTATTAATAAATTTATAAGGCACGTAGGTAACCTATTGTATAACATCACTTAAGCCAAAATTTCAACATATATATTCTAAAAAATCCTAAATATATGTGACTAAGAGTGAACACGGTTTGATTTGGTCGATTTGTGACAAATTCAAACCACTTAAAGCGGTATGAAATTTTTTCAAAACAAACCAAACAACTTCAATTTCTAAACCAAACCACCTTTTTTGTTTTGGTTCGATTAAAAACCATGGTTTAATAAAAAAAAATGTACATCAAACAAGTTAAATCATAAATATTAATCTTAAANAATTCAAACCACTTAAAGCGGTATGAAATTTTTTCAAAACAAACCAAACAACTTCAATTTCTAAACCAAACCACCTTTTTTGTTTTGGTTCGGTTAAAAACCATGGTTTAATAAAAAAAAAAATGTACATCAAACAAGTTAAATCATAAATATTAATCTTAAATATCACATTAAAATATAAATATTAGTATTATTATGAATATTATAAACAAATGTTCTTCACTTCTAATAATTCAATGCAGTGAAACAATTTGTTTTAACCTCTTAATCAATACTAATTGGTGCAACATCTCCAATTATAACACATGATTCGTTCTTTGCATATAGATAAGAACTTGCATCTGGGGTCAAGAATTGTTGCTATAAACAATAATTGATTAAACTTTTCAAGATTACCCCAATATTTATCATATTTTCTTGTCATGCTAATTGCCATGGATCATATCATACTATTTGGATCTTTAGCTAATTATTTCAACTCCCCATGAATTTCACATATTTCTTGAAAGAAAGTGTTTGACATTATATATAAAGAGTCACTAATTTTCAATATCATATCATAAAAAGTCTTCAAGAATTTGACAAATGCTTTAGCTTGGTCCCAATCGACATGTGTTGGTGGTCCATCTATATTTTTCCCATTAGATCTTTCTTCATCAAAGTACTTTGTATAGTTTGCATCACTTTCCAAAATATCAAATGCCTTTTTAAACTTTATTGCAGCCTGTAACATTATGTAGGTGGAATTTCATCTAGTTGGTACATCCAAACACAATAAACCTCGAGACTCAATATTTATATCATTGCAGCTCTCTCGAAATCTTTTTAGTCGTGCTGGGGAAGATATAGCATACCATATAGCATTGCGGATAGATGAAATAGCATTGCTAATTTCTTTTATACCATCACAAACTATGAGATTGATAATGTGAGCACAATACCTCATATGAAGCATTTCTCTCCCAAGAACTAGACCATTATTCTTCTCTAGAAAACCACTCTTCAATTTCATTATTGCTACGTCATTAGATGAGGTATTATCAACTGTCACACATAAAATCTTATTGATTCCCCAATTCTAAAGGCAAGATATCAATTCCTTTCCTAACATATCATCTTTATGGTTGGGGATTTGGATGAAACTTACGATTCGTTTTTTAAGTCTCCAATCATCGTCAACCCAATGAGCAATCAAACACAAATAACTTACATTTTATTTAGATGTCCAACAATCATTAGTCAAACAAACCCGGTGTTTACTCAATTCTTTCCTCAATTTCCTCTTCTCATCGAGAAACAAATGATATATATCCCTAGCAGCTGTAATTCTTGAAGGAAAATCAAAAGTTGAAAAAAATACCTTGTATAACACCGAAAACTTTCATCTTCCACGTGTCGAAAAGGTAACTCGAATAATATAAAGTACTTAGTAATATGTTCTCTCACCCTTTCTGAGTAAACTTGACAAGTTGTCCACCACTACCAACACTCTCTAAAATCTCATCATTTTTAGAATTACCATAGAAATTCAGCGTCTTTTGTTTTTTGTCTTCAAACCTATATGGATACTTCTTGCACAAATCCTCGATATGATTTCGCAATGTACTAGTCCCATCTTTAGACTGATGCTTATATACTTGTCCACAATAAATACATTCTACAGTCTCATCCTTCTTTATATCAAAATGAGCCAGCACATCAGACCTTTTATGTCCCTTCTTACCGTTCACACTTTGTTGCATATTCACAGTTTCACTATTCATTAAAATTTTATCACAGGTCTCATGATTACTTTGTTCTTCTAAAATCGAA
>CAIGRN010199707.1:0-20579 GCA_903798345.1 Fraxinus anomala | reverse complement strand
AGGATATATAAAAGAACAAAAATAAAACGATAAAATATGACTGTGGTTGATTTTAACAAAATGCTCGTATGTGATACCATAAGGTAACAACAATTGGCAATTCAAGAAATTGATGAGGGATATATGCTTGTGGGAAATTTCATTATAGGATAATGACTACGAGATATAAAAGCGGAATGCGAACTTGATGAAACTGCTCTAGGTGACTTGTCTATTGCATTATTTCTCTTACCACAATTTGATTTGGGGGATCTACCTATAGGATTATTTCTTCCACTGATCATTAATGAACATCACTTTAAGAGAATCAAATCCACCAGATTTCCAACAAATTCAACAAGATGAGGAGACTTTCTATGAATATGTCATTATTTCTTTGTCAAAAGTTTTGAACACGGACGTTGAACTCGAGAAAACTTCAATTAAGGAAGAGGAGCATGAAAAGATCGAGAAATTAATTATAAAGGGCAAAAAAGAACTTATAGCATTCAAAGAATAGGAAATTCTCGACTTCATCGTTTACTCAAAAATGATCAAACACTTATTTGGAATACTCATCATTGTTGAGTTCAAAACGGGTGATGATGAGAAATCATACTACTTGGAGCAAGGAAATGTTAAAATTTGGAGAAAAGTTGTAATATGGAACAAAGTCAAATTAAGCAAATTAAGCAGGACATCCAAAGTCATATTCAAAGTGCCATGATACACTTGTGCAAAAGTCGAGCTTGAGACTATAAATCGAGTACTTAATGGGAGGCAACCCATTTTTCTATCCCTTTTTCCTTATTTTGATTAACTCTTGCATTATAAGTAATTTTAGGGATTGCATTAATTTAGAAATTCATGCATTTAAACTGTTTTTAAGAGATTTTAGGCAGTACTTTAAGACTTGTATTAGTAACTTGGGCATGTTTACTTATTAAGTTCATTTTATTTAAGCTTATCGAAAACATCCTAGCATTACGTTATGCTTACATTAATGTGATATGCATTTTTAAAGTTGTCACATATGTTTCAATCTTCATAACATTAGAAGATTAGAATTCTTTTTGATGTGAATACATTACAAATATTTAAACTTTATTTGCTATTATGAATATTTATTTTGAATTCTTGAAACAGAAAGTTGAAGCCTAACAACAAAGAAAAATAGTGGTTGTCGTGACATCTATCAATCGGACCAGCCTGATCTTTCTATATATCCGCATCTACCCCCAGAGAGTTTCTATTCATTTACTCCTTTGTTTTGTTTATGTTTGTTTTTACATTTGGGACGATATAATCTTTTTGTTTGGGGAGGGGGGGGGGGGGGGGGGGGGGGTAAGTATTAGGAGAATTAGAATCTTTGTTGTTTGCTTTTCAACTACTTATCAGGTTTGTATAACTAATTTAATCTGAAAAATTTTGGAAAAAAAAAAAACAAAAATAGTGTCTAGTATAGCGTTGAACGACTTGCCGCCTATGATGATATTTGTTTCAATTGAGTATATCTTTAGCTAGAACTGGATAACAATCTTATGATTTTACTTGAGTGTTTATCCATATTAGACCTGTTTACTTGAGCACATAGTCATCACTGAATTATCACTTATATTGGAGCATGATTTGATTATGTGAATTTAATTGTTGATGTGTTAACCTAAATTTGAATAAAATTCCTAAATCCTTTATATAAAAACAAAAATGCTAAAAAAACAGTTTAGGGTGAGAAGGTTAATGCTTGTATTCTTAAAAGTTTGATGATTTGGAGTTCTTGGATCAGATCTTTAATTGAAGAAGTTTGGATTAAGGAGTCTAGAACGAGCACTCATCAGTGTTAAAATCTGAATCTTATATTAAAAGAAAATGTGATACATCTTACACTACTATTCGTAGCTTTTATGACTCTTATCAAGCTTGTTGGGGTATTTAAAATATAGTGTCTTATGGTTATCTAACTGAATAGTCATCTGTCTAAAACTCGTTACATGGGTCATTTAAAAAGTTTAATTGAGAGAAGTCTTGCACATAAGATGTCAAGAAAAAAATGAAGAGCAAATGTCAAAATATATATTCATAGCGAAAAAAAGAAAAAAGGAATTTAAATTATCAAAAATAAAAGGTGACCGATAAAGACTTTGAGATTTGAACTCTAGAGATTGGCAGTGTGAGTTTGAGAAATTCTTACCACCTTTTTTCTAAGTTTACAGCAGCCGTGCATACTTTAAAAAACTACTAACTTAGCCCTTTTTAAGCCACATTTTTCAAGAATTTGTTTTTCTTCGAATTCATTTTTAACCTTCTGGTAAAATAATTTTACATGTAAGTACAAAATTTTTTCTACTTTTTAACGACACTTTCTCCAAGAAAATCATTATTACAAAATTTATTTGTCTCAAAAAATGGAGTTCAAACAAGGGCTTACTTTTAAGAAGATAAGCAAATTTTAAACGAAAATTGGTCAAAGTTATCTAAGTAGTTTTTATCATGTCAAAATGTATAGTTGTTTTAACTGATAAATTGGAAACAGTGATTACCTGTTCTAAACTTTTTGAAAATAAAAATTAACTTTAAAAAAAACTTGAAGTTCTTAAGTTACTTTTAAGCTTAGCAAATATGTGAGACTAGGCCGATTAGATTCCCTAAATTAAAGTGATATTGATTACTCTTTAACATTTCCAATTATACCAGTAGAAAAAAGAATTGATTTTTTTTAATTGATTAAAGAATCAAAATTCACTTGTCATTTTTCAATATTTGGTTGATCAATTGAAAATATGCTTGGGAGTTTGATAGTTGGTAAAGACTAGACAATTGGCATCATGGCAATGACTTGGTCGTGATAATAGTAGGAGATGCTAGACGTACATAAGGGTGTATATATCCGAGTTTACACCCCCTCACATGGAGGGAGACTCGCACACAATAACTCATAGTTCATATCACAGTTATCAAATCCGGCCCGAATCTTCCGATTGGGCCGATAAACTGGTGGTCTGGGCTCTTGCTCGGGCCGGATAGATTAATAATAGGAATACACATGACTTGGTCAAAAATCAGCTTTGATCGAGTTAACTGTTTTGACCAAGTTAACCCGACCGGTTTACTAGTTTTCAAAATTGTCTTTTAAAATTGTGTGGTCCAATGAGTTGAACATTGGACCTCCAAGTAAAACAATTAGTTCCTCACCATTGGAGTTGTAGAGTAATTCAATATTTTTTATGTGCAATAAATTATATGTATTCAATGAATCATATATATGTTTTCTAAAAGTGTTTTTATAAAAACTTTAGTCAAACATTTTACTTTATTTTATAAACCTAAATAATTAGTGACAAATAATTTTAAAAATATATAATTTTGCCAAACAGAAAATTTTATACTTTAATTTTTTTTATATAAATTTTTATACAATGATCCACCAGTTCAACTATTGACCCATCGGTTGAATCAATATTCTGAGATCCAATATCTTGTAGGATCGATGTCCGAGTCAGGTCTAACAACTATAGTTCATAGTTTATTATGCACAGGCCCCCTCCATGTGAGGCGAGTGTAAATTCGGATGTACAAGTACTATTTTCCGTGGTAATATCTCTAATATCATTTATTTTTATTTTTTTATGAGTACCAATTATTTTAATATAAATGGATATAGAATCATTTCTTACCTTAAAAAAATGTTACAATATTTTTCTAAACACAATTAACAACTTTTTTTTTTATTCAAAAAAGAACCCTTGATCAAAATATCATCAAACTAAGTACATGTTTTGCAATTAAATTATAATTTAAGTGATTATTAGATATGAATACTACTCATATGCAAATTAAAATTATTTTTGACTAAAAAATGATAAAATAATCATCCACTAAACATACAATAACAACTCCTATATTTGTATTAAATGGGCCGACCGGCCTAGTACGGTCTCTTTTTCAAGCCCTTGGAAAGCCCATCATAAATGAATTAGACTAACTACAGATAGGTTTCAGTAATCTTTTTTTTTTTTTTAAAAGGTAATTACCCTGGTTTACTTTACGCTTGAATAACAACTGAAAATGGAAGAAACATTAAGCTCAAAATCAAATGTAAAAACTTAATCCATATGACGATTATTGCAAGCAAAAACGTGATTGGTTTCATTTTGAACGTTTAGAAAAACAGTAGCAAGCTCTTCTATGAAATTTATTTTGTGAAACGTGAGTTTTTGAATGATTAAAAATATAGAAAAATTATGGAAAATGTAAAAAATTGATTTTTATTAAAGAATGTGTGATTGAAAATGAGTAAAAAAATTACTATAAAAAAAACCAGTTTCAATCAAGAGCTAATACAACCAAGATAGCATCAGATCATCAATATAACAGTCTTTCGAAGAGGATGCTTCTATGTTAAAAAGAGTGTTCAAAATGCTTGAATCCTTCAAGGGGATTGGAGAAGATGACAAAAATAAAAATCAAGAACTTCAAAATAGATGTTATTCTAGCCACCAATGCATATATATCAAAATTATCAATTCATTCCCTTTGTCGATAACTTTTAGCTATCAATCTAGTTTTAAAGGTATTAAGAGAACCATCTACATTATATTTTCTTCTAAACACCTATTTACAATCGATAGGTTTAGACCCGGGTGGTAAATCGATAAGTTCCCACGTATTGTTTAACATAATTAAATCCTTCTCATCTTTAATTGCATCTTTCCAAAAGGTACTATCACGAGAAAGGATAACTTCTGTATAAGTTTTATGATCGATTTTCACTTGTAAAACAAAAGGTATTGTTCTTACAATATTTTTCTCATTTCCCTCTACTAAGTAAAGTGAAATAAGTTGAGAACCAACTTCATTCGGTCCTAAAATCTTTTCTATTCGAGTTCTTTTGATTCTTCAAGGATCACCAGATTCATTAATATCTTAAAAAGATTTTTCATCTTATATTTCACTAGAGTTAGAAATCTCTTTATGAGTTTCCTTTAATTCATTATCCAAAAATAGTGAATTCTCAAAAAGCTCCGCGTCATTTAATTCAATTATAACATTGGTCTCCAAATTCAATAATCTATAGGATTTGTTATTACTAGCACATTTAATGCTTCTTGGACTCAACTTGATCCTTTTAGGGTCTGTGTTCTTACAATATACAAGGCATCCCCATATTTTGAAGTATCCAATGTTTCGTTTTCTCCATTTCCATAATTCATAAGAAACATTTGTAAATTTTGAAGGAATTCTATTTAATATTCTACATACACTCAACAAGATTTCACCCCACAAATTCAATGACAACTTATCATATATTAACATAACATTTATCATTTTAATTAATGTTTTATTTTTCCTTTCAGCCTAGCCATTTTATTTAGTGTTCTAGGTGCAGAACATTAATATACTATGCCTTATTATTAACAAAATAAGTTAAAATCACTATAAAAGTATTCACATTCTCTATCACCTTTTAGAGTTTTTATTTTCTTATTTAAGTGATTTTCAACTTCATATTTATAAATAGTAAACATATCAAATGTTTCATATTTATGTTTCATCAAATAAACATAAATGTATCTAGAATGATTATCCATGAAAGTAATAAAATACATATTTCATCATTTAGTTAACACATTATTTAATTCACATATGTCTGAATGAATAAGTTCAAAAATATGAAAAGTCATATTCATAATTTAATAAGATTTCTTAACCATTTTTGATTTTACACATGTTTACATTTATAGGCATTATTTACATCATATGAAATCATGTTACAATTTAACATGCTTTTCATCATGGTACTAGCACCCATGTAACATAATCTAGCATGCTATAATGTAAAAGAATAAACCAAGTAAACAAAATCAACTTTATTATTAATATTGTCAATGGTACACAATTTGATCATTCCTTCAATAGTTTTTTCCAATAAATTTTTCATTTTGGGATAATATAAGTTTTCCGAAATCATAAATACTTTTGATACCCAAATTTTCTTAGGAGATCTCCACTTACTAAGTTCCTATTCATATCGGGAACATATAGTACATTTGTTAAGGTAACGATTTTTTCGAAAGTGAAGATAATATCAACATTTCCTTTTCCAACAATTTTTGAACGGCCTTCGTTACCCATTTGAATCTCTTGCTCTCCATTTGATTCATGATAACTCTTAAAAAGTGACTTATCATATTACAAATGTATAGTTACACATGTATCATACAACCAACAGGGAGCCTTTTCCTTGATAGTATTTATTTCGCTCACAGTAGCAACAATGCTATATTTATCAATGGAGTTCACTTTGCCTTCTTTCTTGTTTTATTATCGGTGTTGACAATCATTTGCAAAATGTTCAAATTTTACACCCACAAAACAATCTCCCTTGGGCTTAGATTTTTTCTAGTCTTTGTTAGAAGATTTCCTCTTATTGAATTTGTTGAAAGGTTCAATTTTTTCCACGGTATTGGCCTTTGAAGTGTCTTCATAAAAGTTTTCACTCTTATCTATTGTCCTCAATTATTCCTCAATTCGAAGATGTTTCTGAATTTGTTCCAAAGTGTAATCTTCGGAACTATGAAGAATCTTCTTTCGATATCCTTTCCATGTCCCTCGCGAGTTTTGCAATGATTGCTTCCACTTGGAAGGATTCCGGAAGTTCTATTTTGATCACCTTCAATTTGTTGACAAACACTTGCAATTCATGCACTTGGAGAATAAGGGGAATATTTTCAAGGAATTTAAAATTGAAATACCTTGATATCATGAATTTTTTTGTACATTCTTCTTCGGGTTTGTATTTGTTCTCTAAAGCATTCCATATCTCTTTTGTAGAAGATGTGTTGGTGTAGAGATCATACAACTAGTTGGATAACAAATTAATTCATCCTCTTGGCGTTTTTGCCTTTCGGCTCTTACGACATCGAATCTCCATTTGTTGGTTCCAATAGTAGTGCCAACTCCAGATCAAGGATGTAGAAAATCTTCAATACTGTGAGAATGAACTTCAATATGTCTTGCCATCGAGTGAAATTTGTTCCGTCGAATCGATCCAAGCGAACAAGGTCTTGATTCATAAGTGTGATAATGGCTATGGTAGTTTCGTTCTCCATAAATATCGTTTGAAATTGTTAAAAAAAAATTGAATCATTCAAGTGGAATGAAGAAGAGAACAAAAAGAAGAATCAAGAACACCAAAATAGGTAGAAAAACTCAAACACGAGATCGTTATCCTCAAATAATATTTGGCCCCTCTAGAATTGTTTTTTGGTGCTTAAAGGGACTCTTAGCAAAAAATTTGTATGATTGATGAACCCTTAAAAAAGAACACACTTAAGAACTAGTGTTTTACTTCCAAAACTTGTAGAACATAAATGATATTTGAATATGTAAGATAATAAGATACTTTGATAAATCTCTTTTAATATGGAATGATTTCAATTGCTGGTGGTTAATAATTGTTTTGAAGAATGAAATCTATCTCATATATGTAGATTATCATTCATAGACCATGAAAAGGTTTCAGTGGTTCATGAAAATATGCATTTTTTTAATGAAAATGTGTCCAAAAATGAACCAAGAATTTCCGACCCAATGGTCAAAAATTTGGCCTCGGCAATCGTTTTGGCCTCGGGTTATTGGAAACGAGGTTGGACACCCACAAAAGCCAAATTTTCATCTTCTCGTTTCATTTATGGTATTTCCATACTTGCTCTACACACACATATGGATGTATTATCATTCCAATATAATCATCATTAAAAGTTGAACGCCAAATTATACAAAGAGTTGTCTAGCTAATCTTGTATTTAAATTCTCATTTTAAATAAGTATCTCAATATGATTTTAACTATAACTTATTCTCGTAGTTAGAATAAATATATAAGAAAGGATAATTTCTTATTGATTTTCTCATTTCCAATAAACCTTATTCGAGTTTAAGTTTGTAAGGATAACTCGTCTCGAGTTGAGATTTGCGATCCAAAATTGATTGTTCAACTTGCTGTCCATCCAATAATTCATTGACACATCACTTTAAATAAATATGTAACTTTTCTCTCATTGCTACTTGTACTTAAAAATATGTGTTGGTGGACAAGAAGTTGCACAATCAATTTTGAACAACAGATCTGAACTCATCTCTAAAAGGCTCTATTTATAAAGAGAATGAAATGTGTAATATATATCATCTTTAAATTTAGAGAGTATTTTTTTTGTAATTCCAACAACGCTTTTCAACTTTTTTCATTATGCATTTTTCAATAAACATTTAGCTAGTTTGAAAGTGATTAATGCAAAATTACTTTTCCGCTATACTCCAATTAACCACACATTCTTCTAAATAAATCATTTTTCACGTTATCCATGTATTTTCTCTACTTCTTAACAACATAAAAAAAATCACATTCACATAAACCCTTGTTGATTTCTCATCTTTTATATAACATTTTCTATACGTCAATAATCAATTAATTCAATTATGATTTTAATAATTTAGTAAGCTAATTATTGAAATCGATATCTTCTGAAATACAATAATTATAAAGTAAGAATATATAGGGAATTTAAACTCACTCTCCATTTTAAAAGCTTATACTCTCTATTGCTTTGAATATCCCACATAATGTGAAAATGATTACAAAAATCCCACAAAATGTGGTCAAGTAATTGAAACAAAAAGAATCTACCCCGATATTATACAAGCAAGTAATAAAGCTTGTAAACCTATAGTTACGACGACAATATATGAAAAGCAAAGTTTCTAATCTCAATTTCTTGGAATTCATATTAATATTTTAATAATTAAATTTTTCCTTGTTCTACAATATGTATAGCATCTTTTACTTTAATGAACAAGAAGCCTCTCCCCGGGTCGGGTGCTAGTGATGATTGTAATGGGGCAAAATTGTCATGGGCACGTGAGCTTAATCTTTGAAGAGGAATTCTGTGTAGTGGCAATTATCAGTCACCCATGCTCATTACTCTTGCCTTCACCGTGAANAATTATCAGTCACCCATGCTCATTACTCTTGCCTTCACCGTGAAACTATTTTTCCATTTTTCCATTTTCCGTGACATTTTATTTTATTTTTATTATATGTCAAACATTCTGTACAATAAGGTGTACATATAACAAAGTTCTTTTTCTTCTAAGTCTCATTGAGATTTTTTTGTTTCACCGATTTTTTATGACACCGTTTATGAGAAGTTGAGAAAATCGACTCTAATTAGCTTTTAAGGCACCGATAATCGTTTGAAAATCACCCAAAATTAATGTAGTGTAATTTTGATCATTTCTCTCAATCAACCACATCAGTGAATTTTGACCGTTTCTCATAATATCTTCTAATTGCTTTATAAAAAGAACATAGAGATAAAGTAAACAATGAAAATAGGGAAAATAAAATTTACGTGCCCATTATTCTTTGGTGAGCCCGTGTTATTAGGGAGGTAAAATGAATTGGTCGGCCTACTTCCATGTTCGATTTAAGCATGACCACCACCTAAAATTGTGAACAAGATTGAACTTTGGATTTGCAAATATTTTGTCGATATGAGTCATGGTGATCTAATAGGTCTTTCCTTTTTTGACAAATTAATATAATTTAAATTAAGGTGTAATTTAAAACAAATAATTGATATATTATTAATGTGTACCGTAAATGCACATGACATATGTGTCTTGAAAACACGCAAGGGCTTCACTGTTGTTCCTTGGGAAGATGAGACGTTTCAAATCACTTGGCACGCGTCCCATTAGGCCATTAATTCTTGCCATGTCAATGCTTCAATTCTGCCGATAAGGTTCTACGTTTACCAGCTCTTCATTGACAAGCTTGCCCTCATGCATGGGTCTCACCTCAAGTTCAAATCTGCTTCATTACGAGCTACATTTTTACCAACAGGTTGACCCCTTATGCAAGGGCATCGCCTCAATTCAAATTCAGCCTTATCAAATGCTACATTTAACTCAGCAGGCTCGCCTGTAAGCAAAGGCCTCACCACGGTTCAGATTCAATCTCATCACATGATGCATCTTTACCAACAGGCTCGTCCTCATACAAGGGCCTCGCATCAGTTCATATTCAGTTTCATCAAAGGTTGCCTTCTCCTCAATAGGCTCGGGCTTCGTCTCAATTCAAATTCAGCCTCATCATAGGCTGAATCTTCACCAATAGGCTCGCTCTCATGCAAGGGCCTCACTTTAGTTCAAATTCAACCTTATCAAAAGTTGCCTTCTGCTCAATAGGTTCGCCCTTGTGCAAGGGCCTCGCCTCAGTTCAAATTCAGCCTCACAGGTTGAATTTCATGCTCGTTCTCGTGCAAGGGACTCGCTTCAATTTAGATTCAGCCTAATCAAATGTTATCGTTTCCTTAATAGATCCGTACTCATGCAAAGGCCTCGACTCAGTTGAAATGCAGCCTCAGCATAGGTTGCGTCTTTGCCGACAATCTCGTACTCTTGAAAGAGCCTCATCTCAGTTCAAATCCAGCCTCATTACAGGCTATACCTTCACCAACAGGCTCGTCCTAATGTAAGGGCCTCACCTAAGTTCAAATTCAACCTTATCACAGGTTACATCTTTATTAAGAACCTCGCCTTCATGCAAGGGTCTCTTCTAAAATTAGGTTCGTACGCTACCATGCCAATTCTACTCATATTATACGTTGTAAGTCCACACATTTTATAAATAACCATACTTTGATTTGCGGGGTTATTGTGCTACGCTATCCCTTCGTAGTTGAGAGAGGTTAGAAAGGCACAAGTTCAACCAACATGAAACAGTCTACGCTATGCACTGCCTTTGCAGAAGTAGAACATGCATCATGGATAAGATAGCACACTTCACCCAATATCCAAACATTATATGAATATTCACACATGAACTTCAGGGACTATAGTTACACCTCTTCAATGAGACTCTAAGAATGGTCATGTAGTAGCCACATAGCAGGTGAACCTAGGCCATACTCTACATTATTCTATCTGTGTGGTAATTTCTGTCGAACTCCCATGAAGAGGCCAAACCCTTATGGAGAAGTAGCGCAAGAGGCGAGTCTGTTAGGGACATCGTATGGGATCTTTCGTTGAAGATGAATGATCGATGTGATAACTTACTGCAGTCAACATGTCAAGTCTAGTCCCTACAACTTAGGCTATAGAGCTGCAAACGATCAGAACATTAAATTTGTTTGAGCTTAGAATTGATAGAATGATGTCTATAATAAGATGCCCCAGTCGTTAGGATGAGGCCACACATATCCTCATCCAACGATTATTATTTACTCTCATCTACTATAAAATCTCATATTTTGTACCATTTGAAAGAAACATAATTTATTTACTCAAACTATAAAGTTGTTCTCTCTCATTTTACTCTCTACATACTCTTGGATCCAAACTCCCTTTACTTAGTGGCCACATCTTTAGCACTTTTCCCACCCAAATATTCATTTACAAAGAGACTAACTTGACCGTTTAAGTGCTCGCGGCTGCCTTCCCCACAATCGGATAAAATCACGTGCATCTAACGATTTATCCTAATGTGTAGGTAGAGGTGGCAACGAGCCGAGCCGACTGTATGCGCATGAGCACGAGCCAAGCTTCTACTTGGCTCATTACTCATGGGCCAGCTCGGCTTGGGCCGTGAGCTCGTGGCTCATGGGCCGAGCTGAGTTTCCTCTCACAAGCTCGTCATTTTTTTAAAAAGATAAACTTTTTTTTAAAAAAGAAAAGGATAAACCCTCCGCATTGGAAGCTTGGGAGCTTGGCTCGTCAAATGCTGTTCGACTTGTTTGCCACCACTACGTAGAGGCTACATGGACGTAAAAGGAGTCAAGATCTGTTGGCTACACCACCCCTACAAAAATGAGATCAACACTATCTATTCTCAAAATACTATAGAATCGAAGTTGACTCAAATTCTGAATAAACAGTCTACATTTCACTATGGTAAAGTTAATTTTACAAACACGTTCACTAGCTACTCTTACTATCCCATTTCCAGTACTAAAATTGCAAGGCAGAAAATTATACCCTTCAATAAGTAGTTCAAAATAAAAAATAAATAAATAAATGTGAAAAGGCAACAAATTAAAAACAATTTTTAATTTGAAAAATACAAGTTAGGCTGGCATGAACATGCAACAGCAATAAAGTTGTAATGTTGAACTTTGATTAATAGTGTCGGTTGATTTCTTCACACGCTTTCTCCTTTTTCCCACTTCCGAAATCAGCGCAAATCATTATTGCCGTCTAAAAAGATTTTTCAAAGGAAGCAAAAACGTGCAAGTATAACTATATCTGCTTAGAATTTAAATTTTAATTCAAGATATGAATAAATAATTCTAAGGTAATTTTAAAAGCCAAAGTAATATAAAATAAGTAATTATATGATTAAAATTGATCTTCTGCGTTCAATGAATATGATAAAAACTTTTCATTATTATTGTGACAAGAAAACTTTACTTATAATGTCCGATCATATGATTACATACTGTTAAAAAGTTTTTGGTAAGTACCGTAGCGTAATTCTTATTAAAGATAGGAGATTGTGGCTGTTATATACTGAAACCTAAAAGCAAAAAGATAGCCAAACGAGAAATATAACGTAAAGTCAGCACTTTTTTTTCCTCTCTCCAAAATGGTCCATAAAGTAGGTGATTTTGATGGATGGTCTAATCCCATCATGAAACTATTACCTCACCTTTTACAGAACATGATAAGAATTTGTGAAAATTTTAAGAAATGTCTATTTTTATATTTATATGATCATTTGTAACAATATTTTTGTCCAAAATATTCTTATTAACAATTTATAATTCTACACTAAAAACAAAAATATGCATACAATTAAAAAATTTGTTGGCCAATAACACTTCCTACTTATTTCAAAATTACACATATCAAATCACAATAGATACTATATTTTCTCATTGACAGGAGTATTAAATATTGAGAACTATATTTCAAATGTCAAGAACTTTATGAAATATAGATAACTCTCATGTTCGGAATGAAATTTCGTTCTAAACAAATGAAATATCAAGGTAAAAACGATTCAAATATCGATAACTTATAAAATGTCGAAAATGTCATTTTAATGTAGCTTATCATTGAACCTACTTTTTATTTTCGAAATTCGTGACAAATTGAGAAGAATGCTTCATTTTTCATTAAAGGTATAATAAACAATTATTTTAATGGAGAATGTGTGGTTAATAAGAAGAGAGAAAAAAATAAATTTTAATTTTAATTGGAAAAATAATGTGCAACTTTATGTGACTAACATCGTTGGTCATCAAATTGAGTGTTTTAGTAGTTTCTTTGTATAGCTACCGAGTTTTGTAATATCATTGTGGTATAGTGAAGTGTTTTAAGTTTTTACGTCGAAACAAGATTTTTCTCAATTGTTTATTGTGACAATTTTAGATCAATTTTTTTAAGAAAAAAAATAGCAAAATAAAAGTATTTTATTGCTAGAATATTGTAAAGAAGAGCACATGATTTCAATGAAATGTGTATAGTAATGTATTACAAAAAAATTGCTTAGTTTAGCCCCTCTCTTTAGGCCATTGCCCTCTTATATAGGCCTCAAGACATGGACTTATAGTATCCGTTCTTGAGATATATTTTGTAGTCCTAGTCGAATAAATTTCATTGGTCCAAAAGTTCAACAATGACAAACCATCATGGCATTTATGTCGCAACATGTGGCCTATATCATCGTTGCTTGTAGTCTATGCAATCAATTTTTACTTTTTTGATGTCAATATTTCGACACACAAAGGCGATGATGTCAATGGTAACACCTTTCCTTCCTATTGGTAACAAGGGTGACGTTGACATCCAATTTTATTGCGACGATGTCTCCAAATGACAACTCCTTTGGCTATCTCGACGAGGTAAGTCTTTGATCCAAATTTGACACATCTTGGCAAATTAGCCTCTTTAATTACCTTGATATAGAGTCACAATTGATCCGAGGTGTCCTATTAAGATTGGAAGCCAAAAGTACTGTCCTGCTGGACCTTGACATTTGTCCTCTTGACATTGATTTGATTTGTCCTGAGATGTCATGGCATTAATTCATTTTTTATTTTTTATTTATTTTTTTTACTTCCCTTCAATTACTTGCCAATCTCCATCATAAAACTGGCCGACAATATCAATAATTTCTTTACGCAATTAATTAGAGAAATAATGTTTGTTATATTGCCTCTTCATATGGTAAATAACTCACTGCACAAAAATAATTATTGTACTAATGTGCTTTGATTTCTTCCAATCCAACTAATTATAATTATTATTCAACTTATCATTTCTACGTTAAATTTTTAATAGATTTTGATAAAAATTAATAAAATGTGCGATTGAAAAGTTACGAGTCTCATAAGATATGGGATTAAAATTAATTATTAATTTTGATTTAAATTTAAATTTAAATTCTTAATCCATACCAAACAGGACATAGTATATTTCCATATATATTATTATTTTTAATTCAACCAGAATGGAGAATAAATTTTAAAGAAGGTGAAAAAAAAACTGGAATCAGTTAACCGGTTGAGTAGCAACAAAAGTTTTATGATAAAATGGTGTACTTTTGGAAGGTAAGAGAAGGAGAAAACAGAAAGCAAACTTTACATTTTCCAAATTGAAGCAGGGCCGAAGGAAAGCCAGCTTTTACTTTTACCATTTTTTCTTTACATTGAGTTCATGTTTAGTAAAGAGGCTTTAAAATTTATTTTTAAACACGTCGATTCAAAATTTTTTTTAACCATGCATTAAGTAAAAGAATTATTTTTCGCAAAATTTATTCTAATTTTTTTTACATCAAACAAGCTCCAAGTAATTGTATTGAATTGATTGATTGATTGATTTATTTATTTATAGGTTTTTAAGAATATCTTCTTTATTTTAAAGTGTATCTTAGCCATAATAGAGAATATCTTTAAATGTAAAGAATAAAATTTTTATATACTCAAGCTGTACTTTCTATTTTGATTATTTATTTTGCATTTTCGTGAAGCTTTTATTGATATATTATAATTTTTTATTAACATATATTTTTTATATTTCAATACACAATCAATTCAAATATTATTTAAATAATTTAAGATTTTAAAATTTATAGCTCATTAAATGTAATTATTATAAGGGAAGATTTGTGATCGAATCCATTTTTAGGCATATGGCATAGACAGTATTTTTTTTTAAAAAAATGCTCCAAGGGGTTTGATCCCATGTTTTAAAATTATTTTTCTTAAACTTATTTTTAATCACATATTTTATGAGTCCATAGTTTTTATCAAATTTTTAATCATTATTTCATCAAAATTTATTAAAATATGACCTTTTTTTTTAGGCCAACCAAGGGATAAATCAAATTGAGGCCAAATTTATAATCCTTAATTAAATTAATTTAGAATATTTTTAACGTAGAACCACTTGTCAGAAAAAGTCAAAAAATAAAGAGTGGAAGTGAAATGCAAAATCATTGAATTCCACCCAACAGCTCACTGATTATTCACCAACCCCAAAACAGTGCCAATATCTTTGTCATTTATTAAACCCAACTTCTGACCACAGTGTACTGTCATTTTATTTTATTTTTATATAATGTGAGAAACGCAATCAATTAAGAATCATACTACAAAATCCAACAATTAAACATTAATCCCTCACTCCGCCCCATATCTGTAACCTGCACTTTTCATTTAAAAGAGTTTCGTTTGCAGAAAATTTCAAATTTCTCACTGTGAGATTAACTTAACGCACAAATAAAAACAATTTGAGTTCATTAGAACCTGCAAAAGGGCAGTCACTCAAAATTTCAATTGCCTCCCACAATTCCACTTGTTTTTCTGTAGCAGGTTTCATGCGCATAGCCTGTTTACTCATGTATACTCACTCTTTTCAGTTTCTGGGGTTCTGAAAGCAAATAAAACTATTTTTTAATAGTTTGTTGAAAGGTGAAAGTTACTGTTCTGCGGTGGTGGTGGTGGTGGTTTTGTTTATAGATTTATGGGATTGTTGGTGTTGCCACCTTGCAGAAGCCAGAAGTAGCTGCAGAAACATTTTTGATACAAATTTAGTTGAATTAAAGGTCAGAGAGAAAAGGGTTTTGGGGTGGTTGGTCTTGGAGGGGGTTTGGTACTGTTTCTTTTTTGTTCTTTCTGCAATTTTAGGCCTAATCCAAAAATGGGATTTGGTTTTCTTGGTTCTTTTTTGCTTCTAACACTGTTGTTTAAACCTTTGGTTTCTGAACAACCCAATACAGATGGGTCATTTATCTTTGATTTCTTGCAAAAAATGTACTCAAATTCTTCCAAAGATTATGACTTTTCTGGCCCTTTTTGTTCATGGAGGGGTGTGTCTTGCGATGTCAAAAGAGAGACTGTTGTGAAATTGGAAGCAACTAGTTTGGGTTTATCTGGTGTGATCCCTGATAACACAATCGGGAAATTGACAAAGCTTGAAACTTTGGATCTGAGTAGTAACAAAATCACTGCTTTGCCATCTGATTTCTGGAGTTTGAGTACACTGAAGAATCTTAATCTCTCCTTTAACCAGTTTTCTGGAAATCTCCCTAGTAACATGGGCAATTTTGGTCAACTCCAAAGTTTGGACCTCTCTTTCAACAATTTCTCTGGGAGTATCCCTGAAGCAATAAGCTCTCTATTCAGCTTGCGAGTCCTTAATCTCAGTCAGAATGGATTTGAGTCAACCATTCCTTTGGGGATCTCACAATGCAGATCCTTGGTTTCCATTAATCTTTCCGAGAACAAGCTCAATGGCTCTCTTCCTCATGATTTTGGTGCTGCATTGACGAAGCTAGAATTCTTGAACCTGGCTGAGAATGAGATTGAGGGCCGGGATACGGATTTTTCAGGGATGAAATTGATCAGATATCTTAATATTTCAGGTAATCATTTTAAGGGTTCAGTTGTTGATGTCTTTGAAGGGCCTCTGGAAGTGATTGATTTGAGCAGAAACCAATTTCAAGGCCACATCGCTGAGGTAAATTTCGGTTCCACCTTCAATTGGTCCAACTTGGTTTATTTGGATTTATGTGAGAATCAGCTTAGTGGAGAGTTTTTCAGTGGCTTGAATTATGCTCATAATCTCAAATACCTTAATCTGGCACAAAACAGATTCACCAAACAACGATTTTTGTCAATTAATATGCTCTCCACTTTAGAGTATCTAAATTTGTCTAGTACTAATTTGATCGGTGGAATTCCGAGTAATATCTCGTATTTGAGTAGTTTGAAAACCCTTGATCTTTCAAAAAACAATTTGAGAAACCATATTCCTCCTTTCGGTATCAAGAACCTTCAAGTTCTTGATGTTTCTTACAACAATTTGACCGGAGACATCCCGTTGATGCTTTTAGGAGGACTCCGAGAGATGGAGAGGTTTAATTTCTCTTATAACAACCTAAGCTTTTGTGGTTCACAAATACCCTCAGAAACCCTCCAATCCGCTTTCATTGGGTCGGTGAACAGCTGCCCTATTGCTGCAAACCCGGCCTTCTTTAAAAGGAAATCTCAGAAGCATAGGGGACTAAAGCTTGCCTTGGCTTTAACCCTCTCAATGGTTTCTCTGCTTGTGGGGTTGCTATTTTTAGCCTTTGGATGTCGAAGAAAAACCAGAAATTGGGCAGTGAAGCAGAACTCCTATAAAGAAGAACAAACTATCTCGGGACCTTTCTCGTTCCAGACTGATTCAACCACTTGGGTAGCTGATGTTAAGCAAGCAACATCAGTCCCAGTTGTAATCTTTGAAAAGCCATTGCTTAATTTTACATTTGCAGACCTCTTGTCTGCAACTTGTCATTTTGATCGGGGCTCATTGTTGGCTGAAGGGAGGTTTGGGCCGATATACGGTGGACTATTACCTGGAGGAGTTCATGTGGCTGTTACAGTTCTAGTCCATGGTTCGACTCTAACTGATCATGAAGCTGCAAGAGAGCTTGAGTATCTTGGTCGTATAAAACATCCTAATCTTGTTCCTCTAACTGGATATTGCTTGGCTGGAGAGCAAAGGATTGCGATTTATGAGTACATGGAAAATGGAAATCTGCAGAACTTGCTGTACGATTTGCCACTCGGCGTTCAAACTACAGAAGACTGGACCAATGACACTTGGGAAGAAGATGTAAATAATGGGATACAAAATGTTGGGACAAAAGGATCACTAATAACTTGGAGATTTAGGCACAAAATTGCCCTTGGCACAGCTCGTGCACTAGCATTCCTTCATCATGGCTGCTCGCCTCCAATTATACACAAAGATGTCAAAGCAAGCAGTGTTTATCTCGACTCAAACTTGGAACCACGAATTTCAGACTTTGGACTGGCTAGAATTTTCGGGAATGAGCCCGACTCCGAGATAGCCAGTGGTTCACCAGGGTATGTGCCACCAGAATTTATTCAGCCAGAAACCAGCTCTCTAAAGGCCCCAACACCAAAATCTGATGTTTATGGATTTGGAGTAATTCTTTTTGAACTAATTACAGGGAAAAAGCCCGTTGAAGATGATTATCCAGTTGACAAAGAAGCATCTTTAGTAAGTTGGGTGAGAGGTTTAATAAGGAGGAATCATGCGTCACAAGCTATTGATCCCAAAATTCACGGAACAGGACCAGAGGAACAAATAGTCGAGGCCTTGAAGATTGGATATCTATGCACAGCGGAACTTCCTTCGAAGCGGCCAAGTATGCAACAGGTAGTTGGACTACTGAAGGATCTTGAACCAATCACAGAAAAATGAATACATCGAATAGGAGAGAATGTTCACTTTTTAACTAACTTTTTTTAGTTCTTTTCATGTAATGAACTCTCCCTTGCTGCACTGAAGATATCGTACAGCAGCTTTAGTTTGTTTGCAACTCTGCCATGTTCTCGCATACGCTATTGTTGGTTACTAAATGCTTGATTGATAAACCGTAACTTGATCCTTAAAGATCATATTATTCGTGCATTTTTAATTTTTTGTTGATATTATCTATGTTCTTGCATGCTATTATCTTTCGACAAAAGTTCTGTAGTTAATGTAACTCTTTTATATCCATATTTATGGATTTCCCAAATATCATTCACGGAGAATAGACACTTCATTTAGGCCCCTGTTTGGTGTTGATTAAAATCAAATTTAAATTTAAGTCAAAGTCAAACAATCAATATTAACCACATACAATTTTTCAATCATACATTCTATCAACTTTTATCAAAATCTACTAAAAGTCTAATTTTAATGTTCATCAAACAACCCCGATACACCCTTTGTGTGGTAGTTTTTGTGTCTTCTCATGAAGGCATTTGTTTGCATTAGTATATTCTGGTGGACCTGGTGGTAGTTGTGGGAAAAAATTGCAGTACTGAGAGACATAATCTGTAAGCAAACCATGGAGGACCACTGGTCCCCAAGAGTCATGTTCAGAAGAATTTTTTAGCTATTTGCAAACCAGACAGTAGTCATAAATAGTATTAAGATAACTGTAATAACTACATGGACTAATTACTGGAAACTCATTTCTGGTAAGAAATTATTATCCCCCGTCATATTCTTCTAGTAGGAATATATATTTTCTCCTCTGGTACTTGGAATTTCAAAGCATACATTAAAGATTTGAAATCCTGGTTTGTTACAGCTCTAGACATTAAGAATCTCTTGGACCTTAAAAATTCACTGCAAGGGAGAATTGCCCTACTGGTCATTAATCTATTTCCCTAATAGCAAGTAGATCCTCAACCTTAAAAAGGAGCAAGTTGGTCTCCAATCTTTCCTTAGTGTTGCACAATCAGTCCCCATTCCATAAAATTGAAACATGGCCATCATGGAAATATTTCTCATTTTGATTTCTTTGATATTAATTCAAGTTGAAGAGCAAAATTTAGCTTTATAAGTTTAAACATGCTAGAGTCACTATTTAATGAACTGTTCATGTTATTGGAGACTGAACGTGCAACCCTAACAAGAGCTTGATGATCAACTGGCTATTGGAGCAATAGGTTGAAGACCCTAGTGCAATTTTTCCTAGACTACATGTGTTTGGTATATAATAGAATACTGTAATGAATGTTACGATTAAAAAAGAATTTTAACTTCTTCTTTTTTCATAATCTAATACTATATAATTATGTCTAGTACTGTATAATTACCTTACCAAATAAGTCATAAGAAGAGTGTACGAATTTTGTAGTGAGTAGAAGAAGGTTCCTATGATACTGCAAGAGTGGATGACAGTACTATACCAGTTGAAACAGCTACTCAATCTGTCATTAATAATATTTACATGATATAATTTTATGTATTAATATTTAATATATTGATCTATAGAGACAAAAATTGATTCCTGCCAAATTAGATGGACACTTTGAAGTTTTGTGCTTACCTCATTGCCATAGTACACCAACCTAGTCAACATTGTCATGTTCTTGCAATAATTCAAATGGGATGGGGATAGGTTTCCATCATAAACAAATGCTGGATTATGGTCTCACTGATTATGATATATATATATATATATATATATATATATATATATATATATATACACACACACATATACATATACATACCTACAAGTGAAACA
>CAIGRN010199701.1:0-15974 GCA_903798345.1 Fraxinus anomala | reverse complement strand
ATGGTTTCTGCTGGTGATGTTTATTCTCTATGCGAAAAATAATTTACATGACATGAAACTGTGTTGAAGATTGAGCATTTGTAGAATTCCAAAAGGGGATGATGATTGAGCTTAATTTAATTGCTGTAAATGAGTTGCCAACCTATCTTTGCCCCACATATCTTGAAAATGGTCAATGGCACGCACCATGCATTTGGCAAAAATGCATTGCCCTGATCTCTCTTATTCAAAGGGGAGCATTAACTCGTGGTTTTCATATTATCGAAGGTGAGTTTTAGCTCGTGGTTTTCTTATCATTGAAGGCGAGTCCTAACTCGTGATTTTCTTGTTATCGAAGACGAGTCCTAATTCATGTTTTTATTATTATTGAAGGCGAGCTCTAATATGTTGTTTTCTCATTATTGAAGGCGAGCCCCAGCTCATTGATTTCTTATTATCAGAAGCTGGAGCCTTGCTCACGCGCAAGCACTTAAAGTCTTGCCACAAGCAAGCACCTCAAAGTCTTGCCCACGAGCAAGCACTCAAAGCCTTACCTCGTGTAAGCACCTCAAATTCTTGCTCAGGAGTAAGCACCCCAAAGTCTTGCCCACGAGCAAGCACCTTGAAGCCTTTTCACGCGCAAGCACCTTAAAGCTTTGCCCACAAGCAAGCACTCAAAGCCTTGTCACGAGCAAACACCTCAAAACCTTGCTCACGCGCAAACACTTAAAGCCTTGCCACAAGCAAACATCTCAAAGTCTTGCCCACGAGCAAGCACTCAAAGTCTTACCTCGTGTTAGCACCTCAAAGCCTTACCACGAGCAAACACCTCAAAGCCTTGCCACGCGTAAGCACCTCAAAGTCTTGCCCAAAAACAAGCACTCAAAGCTTTGCCACGTGCATGCACCTCAAAGCCTTGTCCACGCGCAAGCACTCAAAGTCTTGTCATGAGCAAGCACCTCAAAACCTTGCCCATGCGCAAGCACTCAAAATCTTGCCACGAGCAATCACCTCAAAGTCTTGTCCACGCGCAAACACCTCAAAACTTTACCCCGTGCAAGCATCATTGCAAATACTTTATACGTTCAAGTAAAAAATTAGTCCAAAAAAATCAAGTAAATGGATTGATCTTATAAGCTCGAAGCTTTCTTTCCGAGATCTTTGTGCTCGGGAGTCTATCAACACATCCTTCACTCGACCTCAAGCAGTCAATGCTCAACTCGAACAATCTCCATCTCATTTTCGAACCTCGAGCATTCTAAACAATATTCTCGAGTCTCGAACATGGATGCACGGGGGCCAATGATATGGTCATTTTTTTTTATCAACCCCGAACAACAATGCTCGAGGTTGTTTCTGGTCATCTAGGGAGTTTTCCCAAGGTGTCCTCCTCGAGTTTAACTGCCACACGTGACGATTTCATTTCACCTCGAATTTTTACGTTTATCCATTTTCTCTACCTTAAAAGACATATTTTATTAGGACTCTACTTCCCTCTTCAAACTTATCCAACTTCGATAAGGTTTCATCCCACTAGAACTTTTTGTCATATNTCATATCCTAATAGAACTTTAACACATTCTAAAACTCCAAAAAAATAAGATACCCAATAATCTAACCCTACTAGGAGTGTACCACCTACTCTATAAATACATGACTACAATTTATTATTCAGGTATATTTTACATTCAATTTATAGTTTTACGCATATATTTTCCCCTTTATCTAACTTAAGCATCGGAGGGGCAATGTGGACAATCCTCAATGCCTTTTTTTTTTTTCAGGTACTGAAGATTTCGTTTGTAATCATTCTCAAGTGTCAAGCTCGAGAATCAACATGTGACGATTTTTGGTATCATCAAGTCAAATAGGTCTAAAGGCAACTTTTAGATTTCAAAAGTTCCTTTTGACTTTTCAAAAGTCTTTGACAAATGGGACCTCAGTGAATTAAATAAATAGAGTTGCATTGACTTATCAGTTAGCATAAAATTAGAAGAAATGAACATCCGTGAAAAGATGCAAATTTCAAGCAACAACAGGAAAAGGATAAATCAAGGCCATTTTATTATATAAGTTACGATGATACACAGCCTCCAAATTCATCCATACTTCTTATAATGTAGCAATACAACTCTTCAGGTGAAGTTTTCTGATTAGCATTTAGGGGTGGGCACACCACAGGTGCTGGCAACCCTTCTGGCATTGGGAGAGTTAACATACTGACTCAGGCTTGGATCTTTTATATACCCACAAAGACATGGCTCCTGCTCCTTCAGCTTACTGCAGCAGGCACCCGAGGGAGGCAGCGACATCATTATCGCTTCAGCGCATGAACTCAGCTCCAGTGGACTGCAATTAACCGCCTCTGTCACTTGCAATTCACCTGGCAACAGAACCACCACTGCCAAGCAGAGTGATACTAGCTGCTTTCATCTTCAAAATGCACAATGGTATGGACTAGAGAAAGAGTATTGCAGGAATAGAGAGAATTAGGCAAGAAAGTTATGTAATTGATGTAGTTTGGAATGAAGAATTAAACTACAATTTATAGAACGATGGGGGCTAAAATTTAGGGCATGTCAATTAAGGTGCATAGGAAAAGGTCCCAATTCAACTAACTGATTAAATGTATGTTTGGTAGGTTATTAATTCAAAATATAAGTGATTATAAGTTGTGAGTTCTATGAATATGTTAACAAGTACAGTCATATTGTTAAGTTCTACGAAACGTGTGGATAAAAAGAATATTTGTACAGACGTAATTAAATTATAATCACCTACCAATAATGCATTTCCAGGACTCGGCAATTCAGTGTTTCTGTCGCAATTATTGTAGTATTATTTCCACATTTAAGAGTCCAGGATAATCACGTTCCTTAAGCATATTGTTTCCCGCAGGAATATACGTGATAAAAAAATTGACAAATATAATATTTTATTAATTACAAAAGAAAATAATAGGTAATCGAAATTTGGAGAAAATAATAATGGATAAAAAGGCAAATCGAGACTCGTGTATTACACAGTGTTCTTAATACAGGTTCACCCTTTCACCGTAAGTGTTTGAGATTTTGTTTGAGTATCTGTCTCTCTTGATACAACAGAGAAACCAGTAAAGATTGAGCACTTAAGTTTCTACATCGACGAACAAATTTCATCCAAATTATCACCAAAACTTTAGACATAAAGTGAAAAATTCTGAGAAGAAAGAAAATTGGAAAGAAGATGAGAATTTTTGTGTGTGGAACAAAGGAAAAAATCGACCCATATAAAAGGTTCTAATGGGTGACTTCACATATTGGAAGTTCTAGGTGTTACAACCATTAATACCATCACTAACTCGATTGTTTAATCTTTCTGTTAAAAGGCAATGAACACAAAAGTTTTAGGAGTTTGGAAAGTCAATTTCAAGGAAAAAAAAAAGAAAATAAAGGCAAAATATGGATCCCACTAAGAAATCAATTTCGATTCGACATTCATACGCAAGTTCCGCTTGCACACATGTTCAATGGTTCAAGGTGCTAATTCGATCCATGATTTGCATCCCTGCACGTGCACATAAAGAGAGTCTCTATGATATACAAGAATATACCGTACAAAATTGTGATTATACATAAACTAGTTTTTGCCTCAATTTTTCTATGTGAGAAAAATTAAAAATATTTTCCCTCTAATATATAAACCTCTTCCAATTAATCCACTTTGAACTCCATTTCTCATTCACTCGAACATCATTTTTGGTAAGTAGATATATAATTTTGATGTTCTCACGAAAGAAAACACGAATCAACTTTGATATTCGATTATATCAAAACCAGCTCCATGGAAGCTATTTTTCCAACAATATACATGTCAATCATGGGGACAGAGAGAGAAAGTGGGGAGGCAGGATTTGAATTTGCTATCACCGCAATAACAAACGTTACAAACCCCACATTGTCGTATTCCTATGCATAAGAGCTACAAATAATAAAAATCATACGCATCAGAACTCACTGTACATAGATGTAACTTAGTAAATTATTTTGAAAACGCTATGAGCCCTATATATTTCTCATATTGTCCAGTTTCAGGCACATTTTCAGTTCATTTGAAGAAAAAAATATGATCATTAGCTGTCAAATTTGGGTCTCGTCTGTGAGATGAAGGTCAAAAAAAGTGACTGCTTTTTCATTTCCAACGACTATATTTTTCAATTTTTTGGATAAAAAATGAAACCCAAACAAGGGCATAGTTTCTAACTTCATTCTCTTAACTGTCACATGACCTATGCAGAAGTGACACTGGTACTTCTCCTGAGACTAGTTAGTGTTGCAAATCGGAGAGATACCCGTCTTCGAAAGGAGATCTTAAAAGAGGTAAGCTTTGTTAAGATTTGAAATTCCATCTTAAAAAGTCAACCTTATTAAGATGAGTAGAATTGGTCTATGCCAAACTTGAAATTCATGTGCTCAATTTTTTTGAATTTTAATCAGATCGAATTGCTCGTTGGAACTTAATGAGCTCTGATACCATGTTAAGATTTGAAATTTCATCTTAAAAAGTCGATATTATTAAGTGTAGTAACTCAAACTCTTATAAATTGGTTTATTGTTTCATTTTTACTCGATGTGAGATTTTATCCCTTAACATGCCCTTTCAAGATGGTGGTTCGTTGAGCATATTAATTTTGAAATTCGTGTTCTCAATTTTTTGAATTTTAATCGGATCGAATTGCTCGTTGGAACTTAACGGGCTCTGATACCATGTTAAGATTTGGAGTTTCATCTTGTCAATCTTATTAAGAGAAGTGATCTAAACTCTTATAAATTGGTTTATATTTTCATCTTTATTTGATGTGAGATTTTATCCCTTAACGAGTTTCAAACGTCAACACATAGTATTAACTGAAAAATGAGAAGGATAAATCGAAGCCATTTTATGAGATGAGTTATGGAGATACAACGCCAGCAAATCATTCATGCTTTGATAATATAGCACTGTAACACTTCAGGTGAAGTTTTCAGATTAGCATATAGGAGTGGGCACACCACAGATGTTAGCAACCCTTCTGGCATTGGGAGAGTTAACATATTGACTCAGGCTTGGATTTCTTATATACTCACAAAGGCAACGTTCCTGCTCCTTCAACTTGCTGCAGCATGCATCCAACGGAGGTAAAGAAAACATTATTGCCCCCACGCATGAACTCAGCTCCAGCAGGCTGCAATCGATAGCGACCGTCACATGCGATTTGCAAACAAACAGAACCACCCCTGCCAAGCAGATTGCAAAACTAGCTGCTTTCTTCATCTTCAAAATGGAGGATGGTATGGACGAGAAAATGGTAATACAGAAATAGAGAGAATCAGGCAATAAAGTTATGCAATTGTTGTATTCTGGAATGAAGAAATGTCCTGCAATTTATAGAACACTTGGTCTGATGCATAAAAGATGACTCAGTAAAGCATGTTTGTGAAGTGTTTAATAAATGGTTTAGATTATAAAAAATAATGCTATGTTACCCCACTAGGATTGTAATATTGACGACATTTAGATTGAGATTGTATTTCCAGTGGAGCTATATTGCATTACTCAATTATAAATACATTGAAACTATTAGTGAACTAATGGTTATCATTTGTGGATCTTTTAAAATGTATAAATAAAAGTAACTTCAATATTTATAAACGGTATATAAACATGAGCCAAACACATGCTAGTGTACATAGGAAAAGGTCCCAATCGATGAAACAGCCCATTATTGATCCTCGAGAGTCCAAGTGTCCAATAATCAATACCGGATTAAATGCCAAGTGATACCTCTTTACAATCACACACTTCAAGTCACGTTAAAGGATGAGACCGTATTGATCATTGTCTATTTGACATAACTTTTGCCTTTTATATAAGAAATTCTGAAAAAAAACTATCTTAATTTTTTGCTTGAACTAATTTTTAAAATAGTAATGTTATTTATCATTAGGAAGATGAAATATCAGTGATGTGGCAACCTATTATCTCTTACATTTCTCTCTATCCTCTCACTCTCATAAAAATTGAACTACTCAATCTCATCATTTCACATAGACCGTCATATCATCGATATTTTATCATCATAATGATAAATAATATTATTCTTTTTAAAATCACTTCATATTCTGAAAATACTTTTAGAAGAAATCACGTTGGACTAACTTCATCTAAAAACTCTTTTAACTACCAAAAGGCATTTTCATAAAATTAGTTAAATGAGTTTAAAAATAACTTTTAAACTTTAAAAACTCCCTTTAACTTTTCAAAAGTAATACCAAACGAGCCCATAACTATATTTTCTCAGCACTAAAAAAAATTAAAGCCATAGTATTCCTCTAACAAAATTCTGTCTACCTTGATTCGGTGATTCTTGTAATAGAATGTAAAAACTAGCGACTATTAAAAATAGATTCTGGGCACGGGGGGACACAAATGCTGGAAGAAAACACTCCCAAGCATTCAGATCTGCAACACATTCCAAGTAGAAGAGGCATCTTATACAGATTAAAATAACAGAAGTTTTTCCTTAAATACGCATAAATTCTCTCAATTTTTCTTATTTTTTGATTGTCATTCAGATGATGCACCATCCCAAAATTTCCGAACTGATGATGGGAAAAGTACAAAAAACTGCTATGCTATTACAAAAATTAAAACAGAATCAAACTGACCACGGGATTGTTACACAACCGTATTTCCCCTCCTCTTCTTTTCCCATTCCGTCTCAATGGCTTGGGGAATTTTCCTCATTGCCCTTAGTTTTGCCCCGCAGCATATCTGTAAAACCACCCCTCATAATTCGCCTAAATCTTGTGTCTTCAACTACGGGCTGTGGATCAGGCTTCGGGGACTCAATTGTCTCTGGTGGTAACGCTCCTAGTTCGTCACTTTCCTTTCTCCCCAGGAACCCACTTTCACCAAAGAAATTAGTAACAGATGATGCAAGCCCAATGTGAGCACCCATCACCTTACTAATAGTATCAAATGTTCCACCTGATCTTTCCCTTAGTATTATTTCAAGAGCTTCCTTGTGTGCTGGATCGAGAGCATCAGAGTCTTTCAATAGATTCTGTATTGCTGGTAAGAGGAAATCCCTAACACAGGAAGAAGGAAGGTCTGCAGAAAGAAACAAAATCAATAAGCACCAACAGAGTCCAACAGCCTAAAAGTGTGAGCACGTGCACACAGCAATAAAAGATTTCAGAAAGAAAGCAAACCTGTTGCATCAAGAGCACGAATGGATTCACAAAAAGCATTTGCTCTTTCCCTCCGGCGCATTAAATCATTTGAAGGGGTTGGTGAGGCCGTAAATTGAAAAATCTTGGACAAGAGATGTTCGCACAGTTAAAGAAACAAAGACTTCACTAGTAGGAATATGAATGAAAGAAGTGTATTCCTCATTGTTGAAATAAAAACCCAAATGGAAACAAATAAGAACCACCAATAAAAAGGTTCAAGGATATATTCTCGAAGCCTATCTGTTGTATGTGGTACAGCCAAAGCCAGTGCACGAACCACAGCAATGGTGGCTTCAACTGATCCATCTTCAAGAAAAGCATCCATTTGAATCCGTATCTTGTCAACAATCTAGCAGAAAACATTTTTCAGTCAAATGATATATAAAAGCTCCACCCAGTCAGCAAAACCTTGTACATACCATGTCACTTTTAAAATGCTGTGCTACAGCTCCAAAAGCATCGATGCTGGCATATTTTACATTTAAGTTTTGATCAGAACCAAGAGTTACAAGAGCAGGCAATACATGAGTTGAGGCAACCTTTGCATCTATATATGGTACCTAAGAGACCAAGAATCACAGTATTAAAAGCAACCATAAATTTAAAAGGAAATGACTGATATTTAAAAGTAAAAAGGACTCACGATGACTTTCAAAAAATGGGCTGCACTGATTTTCAAATTCATGTCAGAACTCACAACCAATTCCCAAAGGATGTTAAATATCATACTGTGATGTTCTTCAAAGATGCTGCATCGTGGAAATACTACAAGTTAATACACGAATAACGTGATGACATAATTTCAATGATTTGAAAAAAAATCCGACTACACCAACCAAATAAAGCGGACAGAATTGACAATCTCATGCTTTGCTGGCTGACCTTCCAATCCAGAACTTCGAACCAACAGGTTCCTCAAGTACTGGGTCAATTCTTCGTGCTTGCTTCGGTGTCCTAGCACACCTGCCAGCAGAATTGGTAGGACACACATTGTAGCAAGTCTCTCAGCCACTAAAGTTTGGGGTCTCAAACCTGTCATGATGGAAGAAACAATGCCTATCAGATAGAGCTTTATTATTAAATACCAGTATTGGTAAATTTTCAGAAAACCATTGCCTCTTATTCTCGACTGCACAGTCGATGGGAAGAATTTGAAATCAGAATTTTCACCAACTGCTACCAAGAACACGGGAAGCATGATGTGTGTCAAATAAGATTCCCCAAACTGCTGAGCTATCGACAGCAAAATCTGCAGAAATTACCAAACCTTGAATATTTCAGAAAATAAGAAAGAAACATCACATGGAAAAAGAAAATCAGGAGATGACACGAAAACAAATCACCGAAATAAAAATCCTAGGGTGACCAAAGTACCTTGGTAATTCTATTTCTTAAATTATCTTCCTTCTGGGGCAATAGAGAAGCCAACCGAATCAAATTGGGAAAACATTCAATATGCAGCCACTCAAAAGTAGGCCATTCCACAAATCCCCTGACCAAAAATTGTTAATATATAAGCACCAACTGCAAACAATAAACACTGCTAATCCATAAAAACGCTACATGTATATAGATGTTCATGTTAAAAGAGGCAGTAAGGAAGACCACTAGATAAGCTTACCCTGCATAGAGTTCAAGCAAAGACACAGTAAATGATATTCCTGTGGAATCTGCAACTTCTGATGAAAATGGACAAGTCTTGACAGCTTTCTGGTGAACAAATGGAAGTAGTTCCACAAGCAAGCGCAAAAGAACGTCAATGTTCCAACGTTCTCTTTCACCTAAAACACGAAGTTGTGATTCAACAGATCCTTCAACTCCTGAAAGAGGTGGACAACGCTGGAAGAAACATCATGTCAGATACATATTGTGCAAGAATTACTATAATTAGAGACTATACACCCATACCTGAGCAGAATCCAAGATATGAGAGAGTAAAACTTGCAGAACATGATCCAGCTCGCTTCCCCAATTTATTAGAGGAGGAACTAATTCTTTAATTGTAGTTTCAACAACTACACCAGATGGATCACAAACCAATTGAAACATCAACTCCTCAACCTATCAACAAGCAAGAGAAAGGAATTGGAGAAACCTTTTTTTGTAAGCTATCATATTATGACCAGGGGAAATGCTCCATTCCCTGGATCACGGAGCTTACATTGTATAGAATTCTGTCAAGTCAGATATCTTCTCCATGATTGCCTCGAAGCATATTTAGTGAGGCTGACCTTGAAATATTTGTCAGTATTGGGGAAGAGTGGCAACAACAGGGCCAGATTATGAGCAGCAGCCTCCCGAACCACTACAGCAGAGTCCTCAATGAGCTGTTGCACTATAGATAAGATGAGAGAATCACGGATCTCAGGCCGTACAAATTCTGCAAGCTCGCCACATGATTGAGCAACAAGCAGCCTACGTTCTTCATACATGTGATTGATCTACATGCAATTGAATCAGAAATCAGACTCTAGTCTTCGCTCCTAAAATAGAAGAAATGACAATGCCAGGAAAGTCACAATCAGTCTTACTTGTTCCCAACATTGGGGCAGCAATTCTGTTTCTGTTCTCAGCTGTCCAACATTCTTGGAAAGAGTAACACAAGCCTTAAATTATCGAGAAAAATGTCAGAAGATGTTGTTGCAAGAGATTAAATTCTATTTTCTTCACTTTCAGAATCTTACATCCATTATAATTCGTCTCTGGTGCTCATCTGGACGCTTGATTAAGTTAAATAATGTATGGGTCAAAGAATCTCGCATGGCACTATCTGGATGGCGCTCAATCGCACACATTATCAAAGGAAGAAGCTCCTACAGTAGAAGAAAACCAATCACATGCATAACAACCACAAGTATAGAAGTGAATCAAGAGTTGCAGTAACCTTTAGTCCCAGCAAAAAGATATTTTTGGTAAACATACACCAAGATAGAGTGCCAAACCTCTCGATGTTGGATTAAAACATATGGTACAATTTTAGGCAATGCGTCTGAAAGTATCTGAACAGTTCCCAAACCCTGACAAGGAAATAATAGTTGTAGATGTTAGTTTGAAGCGAAAATTGCTGGTAATTGGTCACAATTAGAATGTCCTGAAGCATGACAAGTTCTTCCAACCTTTTGAGCATTTGATTCAGTATCGAGATTTTCTGATTTCGAAAATAAGCCATCAGTTTCTGAGGGTGGTTTTCCATTGTGCTTGAGGAAATTTTCAGCTTTTTCAAGAATTGTATTTTCGTCTGAAGAAGTTAATATCCCTCCTGGCACTTTCTCAGGTTTGCTGATTGTGACATCAGACTCCCATTTCCCCATCACCTGAGTATTGTTGCCTAGTAAATCTGCCGATGAGGCATCAACTGTAGATGGCAAAATATTATTTACTTGTGATTTATCAACCTCATCTACCGTCTCTTCACTCCCTTTCTCTTGCTTGATTGACTGTACAGATTCAGTAGACACAAGATGTTTGGCCTTCAATCTCTCTATTTCATTCTGAAGCAGTTTTATTTCTTTAGACTGGTTCTCTAAGGACCATGATTCTACCTGTGCAGAGTCACTTGTCAACAAATTCCGTCCTGAACAAGCTCCTTCAATTTGCATTTTTAGTGAAGTTATTTCGGCTCTACAACCATTTAGTTCTTTCATTTGACTCTCTAAAGTCTGCTTTAAATCCTGGACCTGAGATACATACAAGATACTTGTATAAAAATGAACATAACATGTGAAAACCTGATCCTGGAGAAATGTTCAAAGAAATTACCAGAATTTCTTTATCATTTATATCTTTTTGTAGCACCTCCAAGGATTTTTTCAATGCCGTGGCTCGTGCATCAGAGAGTCCCTTGCTTTTTAGCAAGGACTGGTTATCATTTTTCAGCCTCTCATTTTCTTTCAGCAAAGGTTCAAGCATACCTATTCTCTCCTGCAGCATATGGCAGCCAGCAGCATGAACAATTTGTTGAATTTCACCTTCACAAAAATGAATATGCTACTCGAACCTCTAAACATTGAACAGTCCTCAGAAACTCAGAGAGAAATATTTTCAAGCACTTATACTAAATAATATGTGATACGTCAAGTGCAGTTGCCACAACAGGATGTACTTCCGCACTCAACAATGGGACTGGATCCCAAAATTAGGAGCTTTTTGGGATTTCCCCTCTACATGAAGATTCAAAAACCGGGGAAAAAAACTAAAAAACTAAAAAGTGCAGAAGCCACATCAAGTTGCTCTAAGGATCAAGAATCTAATCTAAGTTAAAGAATCACTACCTGACAATCTTTTAAACCATTTTTATTCTCTAACATAAGTCTAACTGCTTCAGAATTTTTTAATCCAGTGCATAGGAAATTTACAAAAAACAGCATCCTGAATCTTAATATATACTAATATTACACGAAAGTCAGACTGTTCAAAATCATCTGAAATTTTGATGATTAGAACTCTGCAAGTTTAATTGAGCACCAAGAGTTGATTGCCAACTTCAATGTGAGTTAAACTAATCAGAAAGCAAAATCTGGAACCAAGTAAGTGGGAAAATCAAAATGATTAATCAAAACGCGGCAAATACAAACTGTATCATTCGAGTCACAGACAAACAGACTACAGCAGAAGTACAAAACAAAAGGGATGGCGGAAGTAGGATTGAATCTAATACTTTGGAGATGAGCACTAATTGCTTCAAACTTATCAAATTGCATCAACTCATCTCTTATCACTTCAAACAAGAATGTAAAGTTCCCCTTTCCATGAATATTCAGTAAGTACCTCAGCAGCCTCTGTTGTTGATAACAGGTACTTGTAGTAATAACGACGCAGTGCATCTGGAACACATGCAGATGAGTTTTTCCATGCATCCAGATTCTGATTAGTGACCTGTTATGCAGGCAAAGAAAATACTACAACAGTTAAACAATATGTTCATGCGCACATGAAAAACAGTATGTTCACCTAAGACAACTATCGCATGAAAAACTTCTTAAAGAGAAAATTATCCAGACAATCAACTAATAAGATGCAGGTGCTCAGCTACTTTTGGATAATGAAGACCAGCACCAGAAAAAGATCACACTGAACTGGCCACTTAACAGGGACTACAATGTTCCCTAGGAACACTCTATTTGACAGACTATTCTTCATTTGAAAGATGTTACTATAAAGACAAAGCTTAAAATTCCAGTGTTGAATTGACGCTACTAAGATCAAGAAACAAAAATTTCTGAAGTTCTATATTAAATCAAAGTAACATCTTTCCATTTTCAGTGCTAGCGAGGAGAATGTATTTAACTGATAGGTAAGTAATAATAGACTGGAAACAGACAAGTTCTGTGGCAGGTTGTCCACATATGAACTGTCATAGATCATTAAGTTTTATTCACCAAATTTTTTCTCATCTTGCCTCGTATACAAAAGCACTTGTCTACCATGTGAAACTTTTCAAATCCTATTATCAGATTATCAGAACTTTGCATCACATTTTCTCATTCAAAGTGCATAAGATGCTTCTGCTATAGCAAAGCAGCTTCTTGTGAATAACATATTTTAGACACCAACTACTAGATAGGACATGAGAGAGAGAGAGAGAGAGAGAGAGAGAGAGAGAGAATTAAATACAACAGATGGACTAAAGAGCAAAAAAGTAACTCAACTGCATGCAACAGAAATCAGAAGGAAATAACAAGACTCTTTGCTTTAAGCACCTCTTCATAAAATGTCATGGCAGTCAAGCGGTATCCTGCTAAAAGTAAATATTCCTTCACTGCACAGTTCAGATCCTGTCGTTCAGTGTCCTTTAGGGGTCCCAAATCTGAGAAAGCAATGTCCTTCTGTGGTTGCAAATTTGGTTCATGATTTGCAGAAGCATCTACCTTCAACTCTGAGAAATAGATTTGGGCATATAAATACACAAGAAGAAAAAGAAAAAAAAAATCCCAATACTTGACAAGACTAGGCATGTGAAAGCCTACAAAAACTGATGTATTAGCAAAACCTAAAGAACATATAAAATGATCTCATATTGGGGAAAAGGAAGTCCGAAAGTCTCTCTTATCACCCCTATCTATTAGATTTTAGAGAAAACATCTCGTAATTCACACAAAAACCTGTGAATGCGTAAAATACTAGCATGAGGAATACTGGTTTAAACAATAAGATACATTGTACAGTTTCAGTAAATTACCATTTGACTCATCCAAGCTGATCTCAATTTTCTTCTGCGTCTCAGTCCTGAGTTTAAGAATGTCTTCTTGAGCTAAACGAAGCTCATATTCACTGATTGCCAATTTTTCTTCTAGTGATTCTTTTTCTTCAAGTAGACTCTGGGGGTCCGCAACTGTTCCAACCAAACAATAAAAAAAGGAATGTTTCGGCAGTTGGTTACGCGTGATATCACACAAATCACAAAATTCAGAAATTTCAAACAAGACGAATTATGAGATTTAATTTAGCAGCTAACAGTTGTACCATAAAATGTAAAGCATCAACAACTACTATGCCACAAGATTTGAAATGTAAAATGAAGCTGTGAAAATAATTTGGCCACTTAAACCCACAAATTATGACTGAATCAATATTCAGTGAAGGGAATACTTGGCATCTTATGCAATTTTAACTTTATTCTCATTTCAGTATTCCTGTGAAGCTCGGACCCTCCAAATAGGGCAGAGTGTCCATGTCTCACACGTGTATCCAACACCAATGGGGTGCTATTTTTATATATTTTTAAATTTCCACCACTTGAGAGATTCTTTAAGGAACTCATCGAGTCTAAATCATTTGACTAATAAGGATATTGAGTTTTAAGTTGGTGGATTGCCACGTCACATGTGCAACTGAATTTTAATATATTATTCGCAGATAAAATCCTAATGCTTTCCTCAAATTGCTTTCTCTCCTTCCCATTTATCATTAAATCTGGTAGATGATTAACAAAATTTGAAATATTACAAGGATTAAAAGCCATGAGCACATATAAGAAAGCAACAGAATTGCTGTCAGAACTCAATTTCAAGTCGAAAAATGTATTTTGCTTTTAGTTATAGGCTTAAAAATAGTATTTCTAGCTTAATCTCAGTAATGTAAAACCACATAGTAACACATTGGCATGCTCTATTAGGCTAAAGAATATGCTTCTAAGCATCTTGATAAAATACTAAAAGAATACATTCTTCATGGTTCCGAATTTTCTTTATCAATCGTGGTGGTTTCTCTCAATCCTTAATTCTGGAAGTTATGTGAGATTACTTAAATATGGTGATTGAACCATAACGTGACACTTTCCCTCATATTAATTGAATCTTTTCTTTGTCCTTTTTTTTCTGAGTCTTCAATCATCTTTTATGTGCCGTCAAAAGTTAAAGCTGGTTCCATAATAGTTTCATACACTGTAATACAAATCCTAACAAATGAGATATGTGCAGCCTTCTTTATTTTCATGAAATTAATTACTATTAAGTAGTATCTATTAGTTGTCAGCTGAGCACCAGTGCAAATGTCGGAAACACTTGCACCACCAGTTTATCAATCTACACCGAAAACAATAAAGCAGTTAGATCTATCTACAATGTTGTTTAAATAAAAAATAGAGACAACAAGACATTCCGAAATTTTGTCATCGGACTAAACTATATTAAACCACAAGTTGATTATTAGAGAAAATCACATTAACGTAATCAAATTACACCACGAATTTTGTTTTACTATCAGAATGAGTCAGTGCTTGCACAAACATGATAATAAAAAATAAAAAAATAAAAATACACACACACACACACACACGGAGAGAGGGAGAGGGAGAGGGAGGGAGAGAGAGAGAGAATGCAAATGTAAGGTAGTATACCTCGAAGGGAGTTGAAGCGAGAGATCTGATCGGGAGGGAATTGAGATGGATCGGAAAAGTATTCCTTAAGGCGGATTGCCTGATCGTCGCGTCCATCGTCGAGCAGCTCGTGGAGAAGCTCGAAAGCCGACAGCAAGTACTTTTCTTCCAGCAAGAAATTAACCACACAATTGCACAGCGACGATCTCTCCACGTCCATTTCAAATTTTCAATCTCAATTCGATTCACAATTGAATCCAGTACATCCTGATTTTAGGTTCTCGTGAGATCTATTTAGCGTGGAATTATGAACAGGGAAGAGTAAGAAATTGAAAATATGGGAGAAGCGTCTCGTTGATTTATACGATATCGGAGAGGTTGGGATTGTGATTGGGTGCTACGCAGGTACATCGGTTAGGACGGACAAGTTGTTCACGTGCATATAAATTAGTGCTCAATGCAGATCTCACGGTCAACGCTTGTGATTGTAAAGTTTTACCACAGAAAAGTATATATTTTTCGAGTAATGTTACTTGCAGTCACTCGTTATCGTATTCGTTTTATATGACATATACGAAAATGTTAATGATTTGATGCAGGAGACGGTAAAAAAACACATTAATATATCAAATAACTAATCGTCACATATATATTACGTAGGACAACTACAATAGTGAACGACTGTAAATAACATTACTCATCTTTTACTGAAATATTGAAAATTCCCTGACAATTAAATGCAAAGCTCAAATTCAATTCCCCTTGAGAAAATAATTAACGTTTGACATGCAATTTTTGCAAATTGATTTAATAGAAAATCATAATTGTAAATTAAGAATGTGTTTGATGGATATTATTGAGAAAATAATGTATTTTAAACAGTGATATGATGAGAAATATATTGTTAAAAAGTAAGGAAAAGTTAT
>CAIGRN010199700.1:0-23449 GCA_903798345.1 Fraxinus anomala | reverse complement strand
TGTACGTGCACGTATGTTTGTTGAAGAGATCATTTGGAGAATGGAAATCATAGTCCAATGTGGACTTTGTAGAGGACATGATCACAATCACTCTAGTTTGGTCCCATTAAATCAAAATTATAGAGAGAAGAACACCTAATAATAGAAAATCAACTGATGATATAGTTAAATTATAAATATATCATATTCTTGTAGTTGAAACATTCATTGAAGTAACACAATTGCTAAGTGTGTTCATTGTCTTTTTAATTGTGCAATTGAGATGTAACATCTATTTAGTTATGTCTTAATAGTAAATAATTAGTATGCGACTTGTGCACATGAATTTGTGATATGTTAGTACTTCACAAGTACAAGTAATCTTTGATTCAAATCTGTTACTTGACAGGGAAACAACTTTAAAAATCCTTTGAAATCTATCGACTAAAATGTGAGCTGCTTATAATAATACGTGACCTTTGTTTAGACTCTATAAATTGAGCATAATATACTAAAAAAACAATATGTAACTTTGTGATATGTGTCTGTGACTTGCCTTGCATGTTTGACAATCTAAAAACTACTAGGAAATCAATGTCAACCTAATTGATTATCCTATGCATATGTAATGTGACATGTCTAGATTACAATATGCATTATAAGTTGTACCATGAGTTACATGTCTATTCATATATATTTGACCATAAGGTAACAGACTGACCTCATAAGCAGCATTTGACATGTGACCTGTGGAGTATGACATATATATGTGATCACTTATACCTTATACGCTATGAACTATGAAGAGTTTATTATAACATGTGACCTTTTTCCAAAAGACATATGTCATGTGTGCTGTGACATGTGACAATCATTTAGACATTAGTCATGCCATTGGTGTATGTTATCACTTAGGCATCAGACATCAAAAACCTATGCAATGACATGTAACCTATGGTATGTGCTTATTTTCACTTAGTCCTGAGACATCAAACAAGCGATTTGTAGAATCATAGCGGACATCAGAAAATATAAATAGTTATGGTTGCAACCACAACACATATTAGACATGTGCATACAATTTTGTGAAATTTTCACCAAATCTATGACTACCTATGACAATAATATGTAACCAAAGAACAATGTATTATTAACTAAAACCTGTTGCATTCATGAATTGCAAATCAGACCTTATACCCACTGATTAATATTCAGTACAGTCACTTCCATTGAGCATAAAATATTAAAAGAGACAAATATCTAGAGTGCATATTCATAAAAGTTACAATCCAATCATGAACTTCATTTCCCTTGTAGGGTACCTCAAAAAAATGCAGTGATTCATCTATGGTTAAATTATGATTTTATGGCATTCCAGGAAATGGGCAAAGCATGTTCCCATCAATATACATTCTGATGATTGACTTAAATTTGTTTTTATAGTGGTAAGAACACCATTTGTCACTGAAGTTGTAATATTGCTTGGAAACCGTCTTTTGGTATTATGTATTTTCAAACCTGCATTAAGTGTTTGGAATGACACGTTGTTAAACACTTGTTAGGAATGACACAGTACATATGAATCTTATACAGAGAAAATGATATAAAATGTTTAAAATTAGGTAACATATATGTACTCTTGTGCAATCATGTCATAAATTGGAAAGGAAACTAAATCAGGTCTCTCACACACACAAACATACACATTTAATTATTTATTTATATAATCATGTGAATACGGTCACAGACATATAGAATGGTATGCACTCAAGCCATATATTCATAAAAAACATTGGTTATATATGGACTCTTTATCTTTAAGTCACATATCATTCATAAGAAAATTATTAATGGGATCCTTACATTTATAAAACTTGTTCTTCATACAATTTGTTCATTTCACGTGCTACGTGGACGCAAAATAATATTAAAACAATTTAGTAGAATAAAACACTTGCTAAAAGGTTGACATAAATTCATAAGTTTGGAGAGTTACACATCCAATAAGGAAACAACAAAAAGGTACAAATGCTATTATACTATTTGTATTTATGAAACCTCTTTTTTACTACTCCACTCCTTTATTTTACTTATTTCCAAAATAATAAACAATCCACTTGTGTATTTGAAAATTTCGCCATCATTGTACCTCACTCTACAGATACCTTCTACAATTTTGTCCCACTCCTAGAAGCTTAGCCCACTTACCTGATTTGTAACAACTTATCATCTCATTTTCTCTCTATATCTCTATATCATTCTCTCTCTAAAGACCTAGCTGAAACCTCAGCATGGTTACATATAGATAAAATGATACATAATGATTAAAATCAGGTGACATGTAGAGTTTTCAATCGGCTACATGTACAATCAGGTCACATATTAGAAAGTAAACTAAATTAGGTCACATATATTATATTGGTATATAATCACGTGAATAAGGTCACATCCATGGAGAATGGTACACATTCAAGTCACATATCATAAAAACCTTGGTTATATTCGGATATCATGGTCACATATAGACTCTTTATCTTAAGGACACATATCATTCATAAAATTTTAAAAAAAAAATCAATTTCCATAAAACAAAGGATTCAAAATAGAAATCCTAACCCATTCTAATCACTACTGAAATTTAACCGAATAAATGTCACAAATGTCTATTACATCTTCAATACTTCTTACCCATCAATTTTTGAATACATACATATAACTCAAATTATATTTAAAAAAAAAAAAACAAAATTACCTTTGTTCAACGACACTTTTCGTACAGCCACAGATGACCTCTGTTTTTTTGATAGAGTTTGTTTGGGGCTCTCCTTAATCTTTCTCTTACTTCTTCTTTGTGGCGTGTTTTCTATTTTCATACCCTTTTTTGCATCCTTCACTTTTGCCATTTTACTTCGACTTCGGTTTCTTCCATTTCTATAAGAAAGAGATGATGAATGGAAGAGATAATGTTGATAATATAGAGATTATAAGTATAAAATACAGTTGAAATGGCCGGAATAAGGAGCAAACTCAATGGTGATATCGTTTGGAGTCGTGGGGGACGAGTTTAAGAGAGAATGGATTAGAATAATAATGGAAGCTAAGATAATGGGTAATTTGAATTACAATATTTAAGGAAACGTGTATTATGTATTAAAATAATAAATATTTAATTATTAGTTGTAATTAAAATAATAAATATTTAATTATTAGTTCAATATCTGATTTCTGATTATAAAACATTCTCACCTAAATTTTGGATTGTGAATTTGAAATGGTTAAAACCGTATAATTTCCACTTACAAAAATTTTATATTAAAAAAAAAACCAAAACTGTCCCTGGCCACCAGGCTAATTGCCACGAGCCAACCTACATGTACAGAAAAAAAAACCCCACAGAAAACACAAAAATAGGTGGGCCCTTTTTTTTTGCAATATTTCATTCACATGGGGCCCACCCCCCATGTGAGTATCTGTTCTTTTTCTGTCGAATTTTTTCGGTACAAGCAGAAAAAATCAATTGCCACACACACGAGGTACTTTTTGTTATTCGAGAAGATGCATTCTTTTCTTCAACCCGAATTCGATTTTTTCTGTCTTGGGTCAATAGATAACAATACTTTCACAAAGTACTCTCTCAGAGATGCTCTGTTTAAGAGGTAAAACAGTTCATGTAGTCAGTTAGCACTATCTTTATATTGGATACTAAGACATCACCCTGTGATATGTAATCTTGGGTTTTTTTTTATTATTATTTTATTTATTTAACATTCAAACTATGACTTCATATAATTTTGCCAAATCCGAAAATTAGAACAAGGACATGTTGAAAATAATTTAGTGGTAATATATGTATGGCTGTTAATCTAACTCTTGAAATCTTGGTTGAGGGGAGAAGATTGGAATGAGGAAACAATCAACTCGTTTTATTACAGTTGAACCATCACAAGTCGTATAGAACACAAAATAATGGCATATATGTGTTTCACTAGGGACAGAGTGACGGGAAAGGCTTTTTTTTCCTTTTCTTTTTAGCATTGGACTACTACGTAGAGGGGGGCGGGGGAACTCCATAAAAATTGTTTTTTTACGTATAAAAAGATTTTCTGGCTTGGGCTACCCTCCCATTAATGCCATTGTATTTCATTACAAAGGATGATATAAACTTTTGTTTTTCTTAATATTGTACGTTATTATTCACTTTATCAAACCGGAGCCATGGACTTATATAAATGAGATTTTGTAAAATGTCTATTTTCACTCAAATTTCAAGAATTCTCAGAGTATAACTATTATTTTCTTTAATTTTAGTTGTCATTATATATATGTTGTGGAAGGAAAAAAAAAAAAAAAAGGTCATGAAAATAATTTGAAACAGCCCATGGACAAATATTTAGCAAAGCACTTGGAAGTAAAATACATTGATATTTTCATAAATGTATTATAAAAAATTGTTCCGGACAAAGTATATATATTAATGAAACTTCATATTTTACTCTTTTTGACAGTCGTACCACTTAACTGTTACAAAATAATAGTGAATAAATACCGATTTAACAAATACTGGATATACACATACTGGATGGACACATACCGGTTGTGCAACTAACTTTCCATATGAATAGAAATATCGGATGGACACATATCGATTGTGCAACTAACTAACCGTATGAAAAGAACACATATCGACAATGCAACTAACTAACAGTATGGACGCATACCGACTGAAAAGATACCGTATAAACAAATACCGGTTGGACAGCTAACTAATCGAATGTTAGCCAAAATATTAAAGTTCAAATAATTTTATTAATCATAATAAACAAAATAGAACAAGTAATATAAATTGCAAGAAATAAAAATCCAATGAACTTTGAAACCGATGCTTGTGTGAACACCGTTTCCTTAAAATAGATTCGTCCACTTACCGTAGATGCTTGAGGTTTAGTTTAAGCGTCCGTTTCTCAGGATACAACGGAAAATCAGTAGAGTATAAGCACTGCAGAATTTTGACAACACATGATTGTCAACAAATGTAGTACACTTAGCTTTATTCGATGAAAAAATGCACAAACACACCCTTGTATCCACCAAAAACAAATGCAAAATCTGTAAACAAATTCCTCTTATTTGGGTGAAGTTTAATGATAATTACGCACTTAGATCTCTTCATACTCTGTGTAAATGAGTAGAACTTATGACAACTCGGAGAGGTTGATTGGAGCCACATCAAAGCGAGAGGAGCTTTGGAAACTTGCTCGTGCCCCTAGCTTTAGCTCCATTTCTTCAGATTTCATATTGATTCATTTTTGTCATATCTTCGCTTTGATTTCTTCTTCTTTTCATCTTGGGTAATCTTTTATACTTATTTTAAGTCCTTCAACTTTCAGGTTAATCCAAGTAATCTACAATTATCCATTCTTAATCCAAATCAACTTTTGGATATTTGTCATTTAGTCTCCAGACTTTAAATCACTTTTTCACCCTACTTTGGATCATTTCACTTATTTTCATCAATAACCATCCAAACTCGAGTGTATCCTACAAGAATCGATATTAATCAAATTAAGTAGTAATTCTATCAATTGATTCCCAAACATCCACTTTTTACCGTCCGAATAAGTGTAGAAATCAAGCCTATCAATGTTTATCCAAGTTAAAAACTTTTAAGTTTAAATCATAACATATAGCCCTTGTTTGGGCTCCATTAAAATATATTTTTGGAGGAATATGTATTTTGGAATAGTGTTTTTAAACTTCTGATTGTTTGATAAGGTTGATCCTTAACAACTTGATCTTGTTGATCTTAACAACAAACATACACGAACCATTTCACAAAGTATGTGTCCGGATAGTCCAAAATCTCAGTAGTTAGCTCTTGGTCTTCCAGTCGAAAAACAATGTCGATGAAGTTGTGTAGGTGCACTATTCTATGGTGGAGATTGTAACTTTTCATAAATTTTCCATTTGTCACTCAATGATGGAACTTTGCTTATATTTTTTTTTTTTTTTTTTTTTTGAGGATTGACGAATTAAATGATATTTTTGTTCCAATTTTTGCCTCTTCTTCTTCCTCTGAATCAAACTTTTCCTAGCCACAATACAATAACTTAAAAATTAAAATTTTACCTCACTAACAGATTATCATGATAGTATTCAATCATACATCACTCCCAATGTTCTAAAACAAAATATCAAATACAGCAAGCTAATTTGACGGCCATACNAATTTTTTTTTTTTTTTTTTTTTTTTTTTTTTTTTTTTTTTTTTTTTTTTTTTTATCATAATTAACTAAATTGATTCATTGTCTACTTTATACTATGCTTTTTTATAATTTTATAAAGGTTTATATTTTAATAGATGTCAATTTTTAGAATTTACAATAATTATTTGTGATTACAATGTCTTTGAAAATATCGGATAAAATTACTTACCATTATAAAGTAACAATAAATATTACAATACAAGTAGTAGTAATAATAATAATAATAATAATAATAATAATAATAATAATAACAACATTATTGCAAACGAAGTCCATTTTAGTAATTGTTACAAGCATTGTTCTAAAGAGCGTAAAGCGTGAGTGGACGTGGATGTTCACTTTCAAGTTTTACGAGTCTAGATAATGCCTATGCGTAATAATAATAATAATAGTAATAATAATAATAATAATAATAATAATAATAATAATAATAATAATAATAATAATAATAATTTTCTTATTTTTAATATTATTTTAAATTTTTAATCATTCTAAAATTATTTAATTAAAATAATACATCAAATATCTAAAATTATAAAATACTCTATTTACTTAATAATTTATACAAATAGTCAATTCTACAATTTCCAAAGGAAATACTTGAAACTAAATCAAATCAAATACTTTAAAAAAAGGAAACAAAAAAAAAAAAAATTAATAAAAGGCGCCTAGACGCAGTCAACTTGGCAATTGACCGGTTATTTTCGAGCTCACTGTTAAGATAAGACATTTTGCTCGCACCTTGTGTCTAGACATGACTATGAACCGTCTAAACGTGCTTTTTAGAACACTGGTTACAAACATAATAATAAATCATTTTGTTTATCAAATAGTCAAATATTAATGTCAAAATATTCAGCACTTTTGAAACAAAAGTTCACCAAACATGTATCTGGAATTAAGGGACAACTGATTTAGCCGGTTGGTGGCCATTTTTTGGGAAAAATGTCGTTTTAAATATTGATGTTTTTGGAGAATGTGTCGTATTTTTGTAGAATGTTTTATTGTGATATCATCTCATCCACAATATTTTTAAAATACATTTTCACTCTTTTTTTTCAGCTATATTTTTTAATAAAATAATATTACACGCAAACTCAATTTTTTTTTTAATTAAACATTTTTCATCAATCTATTATTCAAAATTGCATGCTTACAATAATATGATGTTCAAACAAGCTCTGTGTGAATGTATATTTGAAAAAAAGTACATAGAAAAAAAGTAAAAAAAAAAAGAGACAAACAGAGGTGTAAAACCCCAAATTATTAGCACAATGCTACATGTACATAAAATGTTTTTACCTAATCTTTTACCTACACTCACAATAAGATGTGGGGACCACACATTTGAGAATTTTTTATTCACGCAGGCCCCGCTTGCATGTGAGATGATGGCACATTTTCGATAACCTCGATTCAGGACAAATAGAATTATCCAAATTATTAATGTTTTTCTCTAATAACTGTTTTGTACTATTTTCATAAGTTGCATTTTTGTACACATTGGATTGCCATGTCTGCAAAATCTAGGTCTAACTACCAGTTAAACATGTTCTGTTTTAATTTCAATTAAACCCCTGTTTGAGACACATTAAAATTTTTATTTTCAATCATATTTTTCAATAAAATAATATTTTTCATCACATCAATAACTTTTTCTTCTTTTTCAACCACACATTATCCATCAATCTACTATTCCAAAATACATTCTTCTAAAATAACATGACTCAAGAAGTCAACTCCAGTTGCTACAACTAAAGTTCAATAACGTAATTGCAGTTGAGGTAAAAATTGAATTACTGCCAATACAATTAATTTAATCCAAAAGAGTTGAAATGTGTCCTACAACTATAGCATCTTATGAACACTAACTAACATGTATAATAAACTGAAAACGATAAATTCATTAATTAGTAAGAATACCAACAAAGGCTAGTTGATTTACACCATCCGTAGAAATTGGACAGGAAAAATTGGAAGAACCACTATCCATTTATATAAATAATTAGGTACTTCAAAATAAACAAGTTACTTAATTTGAAAATAAATCTCACCTTTCTATCATTACAATTAAAAAAATAAAAAATAGAAAATAGCTTATCCAAATTCTAGTTGGATTAAGTTAGGCCAAACAGGATGCCAAAGGTTCTAGATATATTCTAGCCTAAAACTGAGTTGAAAACAATATAGCCAATTTCAGTTTCCACATAAATTTTGAAACAAAGAGAATGGCAATCTTTGTGATGTTTTCTGACATTGCTATGAGTACAGAAAATTCAGAAAGTTACACTATCAACACCCAACTTTGTTACTGCCTTTTCACAGATTCAGTCATATCAACCCTAGAGCACAAGCTCCAAGCATAGTTCGGCGTTTTCACTATACGACTGAATCTTTAAACAAGGGACTCTTAAGACCGGGTGCAGAACAATCATCAAATTTTACCACAAAAAATGAGTTTTTCTTTCTGTAAAAGATTTCTCAAAGACAAAAATCCACAAACAATATCCTATGGAGGGTCTGGAGCGCTGCTTCCGACCTGCTTACAATGCCTTGGTGCAATGATTTGCTTTGAAAAGAAAAGGCAGCACCACCAAAGAACATACTGATTTCCTTTTCCTGAAAATTTGACTTAAAACAGTTAGTCAACGCAAATATTTTATACCAAGTGGTTATTTACCTTCTCTGCATATTTTCTTCTATCTTTTTCTTTTCTCTCCAACAGTTAATTAAGGCCTACTTCCGACATCATATACGTCCAAGATTACAAGGACAGGACAATTGAATGGCATGCAATCTTATATGTATAAAAGCACTTACTTTCTGCATAGAAACATTAAAAAGGTTCATGCCCAAGTTGTTTACCCTTCTTGTTTCAAAATTTTTCCACGATGTCAGGGTTGCTGGTTGTCCAAACTCTCACTTTCTTCCCCCACCCAACCCAAATTTCGGTAGGACTGTTCATCATTATGGAACAAGGAAGACCCTAATAAAGATGTCAAGTATGCATTTCAGTAATAGGCTTAGATATAACACACCTCATGGATCAAACAATATGGGCAATTAGCATGAGATCAGATTCTATGACTTGGAGGGAATAACTGCGTCAAGGTTCTTCTGAAGCATCCATCCTTTAGGATATACAAGTTCAAGAGCTTCTAAATGGAGATGCCAGTTCATTATCCTATGACAACCTGGAGGAATGCCTTCCATTTGACTTTCATCTTCTACAACCTGTTCTATGAAAGTCGTCTCCTGCAAATATCCACAATATCAAAACAGGATTTAACTACGCATTTTAAGGTGAATTAACATCAAAATCCTTAATATTGCAAGCAATGAAAATGAAAAGAGAGAATGAATACTTGGAAGCCCTCTTTCACTGTATCTAACTGTCGGATTGGATCTGAAGTTGGTCGATGCCATCTCTTGGGATCCCATAGTATGGTGCTGTTGAAAGCAAAGCCTGACATGTCAACATGGAACCTACGAAATCTTTTACTCTTCTCATTTGTGTGCCATCCTATTACTTGACTTCCATTGCATACAGGACCTTCCAGTATCGTTTTGCTTTTGCTTTGAGCCAACATGCCTACCGGCCAAGTGCCAAAACGACTGAATAGATCAGATTCACAAGGATAGTCAGAGAAGTACTCATATTTGCTAGTGGCAATATTAAAAGATAGATGAATTACCAAGAAATTACATAGTGATATAAAATTCAGTATTTGGTCGAGATTGAATTACAGAAATACATATCTACATCATGCAACCTCAGCTTCATCTTTAACTTAAAGATCATTAAAAAGATAATTTCACCAAAGCAAGGTAAAAAGGCAACACAGTCCATATGCTCCTCTCAAGCAAATAATCATTAGATAGTAGTGGACAAACAATTTTTACTTCCGAATGAACAGCTTCTAGGTTGATGTCAAAACTCAGAATTCTTGAGAGAAACAGAGTTGGTTTATGAGCCTAAAGTTTCTCAACCACTTAATCACATCCAGTACTTGTTTACTGTAGAGTTAGGAAACGAGACTGTAGGCATCTTTAAGCCGTTATACAAAATATTAGAGGAGAATGAGGTCAAACTAAGTCTAATTATTCTGTATCTTGGTTGATGATTAAAGCAGGGGTAGAACAAAAGTAAAGCTCATAACTATGTAGAAAGGACTGAGTTTCAGTTCTATTCAAAGATACACATTACAGACTTCGTTATTAGACACTGGCTTAGCATAGCAGAGTAAGTTCTACATTTGATTTGACCTTATATGAGTGTTGCCACCATAAAGAGTCAAACAACTGAGCAACCATCTATGAAGTTTCCAAGTTTCCTGGAGTATCTTCACAATAAGTAAAATAATTCTAAGTGCTTGCTTGGCTAAACTTTTATGTTCTTACTTCTTACAAGCAGTAGGTCCCAAAGAATGCGTGGTTAAAAAATAGATAAAAGTTGTAGACTTAAAGAATGTGTAGTTAAAAATGATGTTTGACAATTTATAAGCACTTAAAAGCTTTGCCAAACATATGCTTGGATCACGTCAGAAATATATAGATTATCTTTGCTTGTATATAGAAATGTTGCAAGTTTAATAATTACTTCCAGAGTTCAAATCTTTAAACACTTCAAAGCCTCTCCTGGATGTTATCTAACTGTTGCTGGAAACTGATAATATCCACCGTTTGTCATCCCATAAAATGAGAACTATTTAGATGAATTAATAGAGCATCATTGTTAATTGTTTTCGAACATGAGGGTACTCAAACTAATATATTTTCTCCAACAAAGCAGCGATAAGACAACTGGAGAACAAAGACACCGAAAACAGAGTTATCTCCTCGTCATTCTAGGTCATCATTTTCTAATTATCAGAGAAGATAATACAAAAATTTGTTTTTAGTATACATTCATATATATGTTGGTCAAAGAATGATATGGAACTTTAAACTACCACGTTAAAAGTTTAAAATGGAGAAGATGAAGCTATAAACACAGAAAAAAGAAAACATGCGACGTAGAACACCTATGATGCATCCACATAGACACGTGTGTCCAACACGACACACATGACGGACATGTGGACACATGATTTTTCAAAAAAGTATTGATAGGACACGCAATCGACACGTTGATTAAATTATTTAAATTTTTTCATTTGTATAGTATAAATTCAATTTTATAATAATTATTAATTTTTCTATTTAAAATCTTTTAAATATAAGTACCTATTTGTTAGTTAATAATAATTTTAATTTAAAAATATATAATATTTCTAATAAAAAAAGAAAAATAACTATGATAGAGTGTTCGATGAGTATCGGTATCCGACGCACGCTACCTAATTAAAATGTCTGTGCGCTACAGAGTAGAACACAATCGAACAAGAACAAAATTGAAAACGAAAGATGAAGAAAGAGGATAAAGAGAACAGGAGGGAAAGAATAGAGAGAATATAGAGGGAGAAAATACGAGTTTATTCAATATCAAAGTCTAGCTATTACAATAAATAAGCTCCAAAGGGTTTTAACTAGTCTAACTTAAGTAGGAAAATACTAGAAAATCGATAAAATAAAATCCTAATTATGTTTCTGTTAGGCCTCCCATCAGGTTAACCTATTCTAGAAGAGTCAGGAAGAGTGGAGAACCAACTAGTAGGAAACAGTAACCACGTTCTGTTGCAGGGGCAAGTGGTAAAACAAAATCAGTTAGGGAAAAGTTTATAAAGAGAAGTAAAAGGGAAAGGATAGGCAGTCAGAAATTGAGTGAAAAAGAAGTCATGTTCGTTTCTGTAATACCCTGCAATTCAATCAAAGATCTGTTATTAATTTCTGTTTTTCTTTTCTTCCAGTTGAGTCCTATCAGTTTCCTAAAATTATTATAAAATTTGGAAAGTAAACAACTAATAAAATAAAATCCTAATCGCGTTTCCTAAAATAGGTATCTCACTTGGAAAGTCTATTAAACAAGGCCCTCCGCAATTTAAGACACATTCCAACTAACAATCCTTGCAAATTTTGAACCCAAACCACACTGTTCTTCTTCTGGTGCTTTGGCATAAGGTAGGAGAGAGCACGACCCCTCTCTTTTTCATCAAAATGCCACCGATCTGAACTTGATGAGAAAGGAGATGTCTTTTAGAATAGAAGGGTGAGAGAGAACAATGGCAGTAGACTCGTGGAAGACGCCAAATTGGAGGAGGGGTCAAGGTAGTAGATTTGTTTGGAAAGCCAGCTCAAGGCCATGTCTACATCAGGTTAAATGAGGAGTTTGCCAGGATCACTAAAAGGCCACAGTATTAGTGACAGAGGGTTTGGGTATTGCAGAGAGTTGAAAGTCAAAGGAAATTGGGAGGCAGATGTTGGTGTTTGGGTTTGGTGGGGGAGGGGGAGAAGATGAGACTTTTTTTTTTTTTCCTGAGTTTATTTAAGCTTGGAGTAATTTCATCATTCCAAGTCAATTGAGCTGCTATTTTGGATGAGAAAACCATCAATAAAGACCTATACTGCCCACTAATGAAAGGTTGAAGAGGTTAAAAGGAAAAAAAATGGTGATAAACATGCAAAAGGAGTAAATGTTGAAGATGCACCATGCAATTTATTCAAAGAAAATAAATGTTAAAAGAAAACATTTGGTTTCTCAAAGGTAGAGAAATACATGCTCACTCCAATCAAATATTACTGTAGTAAGAACCATAGGTAAGAAAATTTACTTAGGGTGTGTTTGAGCCATATTATTTTGGAAGAATGTATTTTGGAATAGTAGATTAATGGAGAATATGTGATTGAAAAAAAAAGGAAAAATTATTAACGTGATGAAAAATATTATTTTATTGAAAAATGTGTGGTTGAAAATGAATAGAAAAATGAGAATAATAAAAATAATGTGACTCAAACAGGGGCTTAGATGTAATTTTGTTCTAAATAATGAAACATAGGTAGGTAATAAAAAGGTAGTTGATACAACGAAATAATATTCCAAATTATCTTGGACTTCAGTTTTTTCCTCTTCCTCTATCCCATAGGTACAATGTTTGAAATAATAGAGAAAGACTGTACCAAATACAGATAGTCAAAAAGATGAATTTGCTCTTAGGAATCATTAAATCTTACTACAAATAGCTCGTAATGCTGCGTCTCTTCCGAGACCGGGACCTTTTAGCATGATTTCTGCTCGTTGCATACCTTGATCTACTACTGTACGAATCAACTTCATTCAAAAATGAAACTCTTATTATTATTTTTTTTTTTTTTAAATGGTTTGCTTTCATTCCATTTATGGGGAGTTTGATTCTCCCTAGAATCATTTTTCAGAGTTGGCCTGTTGCACTAGCCTAGCCACCAGGAGGGGAAGGGGTCTTTCCCTTCTTTCTTTTTGCCCCTTTTATTGGCGCCCCAATAGGTAGGCTATTAGATTGAGTCATATCAACAATATTTCTGCCTAAAAAATAAGTAGAAATGGAAATGATAATCTAGGATTATATTGATGCAGCCATGCAGGCAATTTAGTATTCATTTAATTTAAGTATTCCATAAACTACATGCTACAGCTATAACTCATCTGAGTGATGACTTAACTCGGATAAGGGAAGGAGAAAAAAAGAAAGAAAGAAAACTTAACTAGGATAAGGGAAGGAGGGGACAAAAAAAAAAACAAAAATCCTTGAGACTTGAGTACATTGAAAATTCAGCAGCCCACTAAAAATTGTATTTATTATTGTAAGTTAAAGAAGCATGTTGGGTACACTTCTACTCTCCAGAAGTATATTACAGTGGTCAGACTTAACTTTTTCCATCTCTACGTAAAAGTTACATACTTGACAACCACGTCCCATGTTCCTTCAACATTCTTCAAATGAGGTCTCTTTGATTATCTGAATAATGGAAAGGGGTCCTTAAATATGGTTACCAATAGACTCATGACATGAAATTTCTCTTCCCCTCTATCTCTCAGACAATAAATCAAGGTGAAAAGTGCATTACTCCCCTCCCCACCCTAAAAAAAAAAAAAAACCAATTTTGTTTGCAAATATTAATTTTGACAGGACTAAGATCAATTGGGAAATAATAATTATACTGTCATCAAATCCATGTTATACCATCTAATGCCTGACATAGGCAGATAGTTATGCCTAAAGTTTGAACCATAATAATTTGAGAATAAAAACATAGCAATATTTTAGGAAATGCTAATGTTTTATAGTCTACAGCCCTGATTCTTTATATCATTTCCAACATTCTAAATCCTACAAAACCAGAAATAACCAACTTTTTCATGTTTCATTACTTTTTATCTAAATCTCATGGTGTGCAGACAATTACAATGGTGTGAACTACATTATTTTTGTAGTTTGGAACAAAGAGTACATGATAGCTTACTGGATTTCTCTGATGTTCTCAAACAACTCGAGGGAGTAAATATTGTCATCATCTGCAAAATATACCACTCCATTTCACATTAGTCAAATTCTTCGAGCACACCAAATGTCGATACATTACTGCAGTCTTCCTCAAAATATCTGCAGTCCCCATGGATGCAGCATTCATCTCCACCACAATCCATAAAACTGGTGGCCTCACTAGCCTCAATACTTGTCCTAACCTATTCAAATAGTATGCCTGCAGCGCCCTGTTATAAGTAGGTGTCACCACAATCAGCTGTTTCCGAGGCACAAAATCCAATATTTTCCTATCCCCATTCTCTCCGCCCTTCTCAACAACCTTTAAATCTTCCATACCCACAATAAAATCGTTTTCCCTCGGCCTGACAACTACATTTTCGACATTCTGTTTGATACTCAGAAAGGGGGGTTTGATTTCAGAAGGGAAATCACTGTTTCTTAAATCACGGTTCTTCATTTCACTTAGATCATTATTAAAGGGGGCCATGCCAAGCAAAAACCCTAAGAAAAAGAACAATAAGCAGCGGTAAAGTGATTTTTTCCAGGAAAAGTGATTATTTTTTCGAGAGTGCTTTTGGATAAAAATTCCAGCAAGAAATTTACGGAGTGGAGACAAGGTGGTTTTGGTGTTCGATAAAAACTTCTGTGATGGAGATTGTATGGAAAGCGGAATTGATCCATTTTGGTATGGCCGTTCGTGGTACGGCGACAGTGTTCTTCGAATCGAAGCCATTTATTTAATCCAAATCGCATCGAAAAAAGATAACATAATCGATTCAAATCACAAGAATCAAATCAGCAGAGCAAGCGAAAAGTGTATAGAGAGAGAGAGAGAGAGAGAGAGAGAGAGAGAGGAATGGAATTTTTCAGGTACTAAACGAAATCTGAAGTGATACCTAAAATGAAGCTGATATAGAAAGAAAAATCGACTTGAAACTGGAAGAATTTACTCAAATTTTTGCTTTTCTTAGAGAGAATTGATTTGTTCAAATTCCGGCGAGTTGAGGTGGCCGAAAAGGAACTGCCGCGTTTGGTTCAGATAAACAGCTGGAGTTGACTGTAGCTAAAATGCGTTGTTAGGTGGGCCAGCTACTAAATGCCACGTGGTATGTCCGATGACTTGGTAATCTTATACTTTAGAAAAACGCTATTTAACCTCGTCAAATTTTTTTTTTATAACCATGAATGTTCGGGCCAACTTGTGCTCAACTCGATTAATTCCACAAGATCTTGAAGTTTACGATTGGGTACTCACATCAATGATCCTGATGGAACTCGAACTGGTGACAATTGAAGAACAAACTCAAGACCTGACCAATTGATCTACCCCTCAAGGTTAACCTCACTAAAATTATAAGATCGATCTATATGATGGTAATATTATATTAGATAATAAGCATGAGTAAATTAGTTATTTAATTTTACCTTTTATTTAACCAATCATCTAACATCACATGAACGAGTTATAACCCGAAATAGATCTTATTCTATTCATTGAAACTTACAGCATTATTGAGAATTAATCGAGAAGCTATTTTGCTTTCAAATCTTGCTCTTCTTAGAACTTTGCGAATTTATCAAGTTAATCTACATTGATAAATCACAAATCATAATGCATTCATCACCAATCACAAATCAAAAATCAAAAATATGTTTCGAAATTTGAAATTCCAGAATCAGATAATGAATGAACTTTAGGCAAAATAAAGCAAAATCGACCTTCGGATTGGCGGTTGGTGGTAGGCGATGGGCGGAGTAGCAGTGGCCCGCATGGCGGACTCGTGGTAGTGACGGACCAAGCTGAATCGAACAAGGCTGAACCGAACAAGGTTGAGTCGTGATCGTGGGTAGTGGAAATGCAGGTTGGAGGGTTTTTTTTACAAAAAGGGTATCAAATTCTAAGGGTTTCTCACATTAGAGGATTTTGCAGGATGAGGAAACGGGATTATGGAGTATAAATCTGATTTTTTGTTTAAACAAAAAAATTAAGTTGGTGCAACCCCCATCCGCCCCTGTTTATAACCCTATTGGTAGTCATCTTAACCCCATTAAGCTTAGCATTTTTCCACTCTAAATTTAATTATAAAAATACAGTAGACCAACAAGTAAAATAGTTAGAATGTTACCTGATGTAATAGAGGCAGCATGAATTCTCCAGTACTATTGGAAGAGAAGACTGGGATTTACGAAACATGCTGCCTTCCAAAATGGCACCGCTGCACTAGACCTATTTATGCTTCTTCTTGTGAGGTGCGACAATGATGAGGGTAGGGATGAGAGGTGGTAATGAGCAACAGTGATGAGCGGCAATGGGAAGGGTGAAACATTTAGATTTGGGTTTGGAGAATTAGGATGGCACTATGGATAGGTCGTAAACAATTTGGACGAGCTTAAAAAAGGGGGTCAATGATGTGTTCGGTGGAAGAGAAATAGTTTGATAAGAAATTAAACTGAATAAAAGAATGATAAAAAAAATTTTTTGTTGAACTTGAATTTGATTGATTTAAAAATTAAACTAAATGTGGTATATAAATATGATAGGGAACCTTGATAGAATATACATGGTTGTTACAAGAAATAAAAGTTTATCGTAAAAAATAAACCTAGTACATCGCAAACTCTTTATTGTAAGAAATAAAAATTTGTCGTCATAAGTTTCCCACCAAAAAATATTTTGGCACCTTGCTTCCATCATATTTTTTGCGACAATCTTTATTATTTGTCGCGTCTTTTGACATATTACAACAAATTTTATGTTGCCTAATAATTATTTGTTCTTATTTTTCCGTACAATGTTTGCGAAAGGCCTAAATATAACAGTGACCGTTGCAAAAAGAATTAAGACAATAAGCAAAGAACATTGCAAACTATAATAAAAGTAAAGTGTGAAGAACGTTGCAAAAACTAAACAACAATGTCTATTTGAGGACTTTTGTAACATGCATTGCACGTAATCATGTCATTCAACTCTACGACAATATCAGAGCCCACAACGTATACATAAACATTGTGAAATACCACATTAATGATTTTTGTGTGTGGCAAAAAAACAAATTTTCTTGTAGTGATTTTTCCTCCACCTATAGAAATTTTAGCAACAAACATTCATTCTCGTAAAAAATAGACCTTATTGCATTACAAATACTTTATTGCAAGAAATAAAAATTTGTCACCGGAAGTTTCCCACCAAAAAATATTTTCAATCATTATAATTTTCGTTTTACAATGATAGGTCACTCACAATTAACATTTTTGGTAGACCATACTAAGTCATATTTGTTGTAAATAATATGATTATTAGTGAATGATAATTATAGCTATGCATCCCTAATTTTTATTACAATTATATCCTTAATTCTTCCCTGTAAATAAGGGGCTTTAGTTTTTAATAAAATATACAAGTCTATTGACTTATTTATTCTTTTATCTTTTCTCTCTATTTTATAATACATTATTAGCATGAAATTCTAACCAATTGAGTTAACAAAATTATTTCTCTTTCTGTTTTCAAATTTTTAGTCAGTTGAGGTAGAATTTTTTTCCTTCAATAAAAGAAAGACGATAAGTTTTAGCCAATTAAGTTTACAAACCAAAATTTTTAATCTGCTAAAAAAAAGGTTAGTATTATCTCAACTTCAAATTGTATAACAAAGAAGTATAGTTATTCGATCTGATTATATTGATTTGATATACCAATTTATGATAAATAAATATTTACATGAATGTAATTTTTTTGTTCAATATTTCAGTACAATATTCTAGAAGAATATTTTATATTATTATTCTTAAAAAGAAATAACCTAAATCAATATTTCAGAAGAATATTATATTATTATTCTTGAAAAAAAATATCTACATCAATATTCTAGGAGAATATTATAGTATTGCTTGAAAATTATTATAATATTTGTATTATTTTGTTTCTCCTGAATAAGCATAAATTTACACATACAATATTTAAAATAATATCGTATTATTACTCTTGAAAAATATATAATATTTTTTCACATTATATTCTTGAATAGAATTTGCTTCTAATTGTGCTTTCATGAAGAAACATGATTTACAATTCCATTAATATTCCTAAAGAATATATGTAAATTTTGAACAAAAAAGAACTTTATATTATTCTAATATTTCACAGAAATATTACTTGTCTCACAAGGACGTGATATTACAATTTCAATATTCTAAAAGGATATTGATTAATTGCTCTTGAAGAAGCAATGATTATTTTATTGTATGCATAGTGATTATGCTATTATTCTGTACAAATATGTTTGTATTAATCATTTATGAAATCAAGTCAATTTACATTAATGGGAGAAGGCAATTTTTACATTAATATATCTAACCTTTCAATTCAATTCACAGTAATGAACACTAAATTTTTAATGAATTAAAGCCAATATTTTTCGTCTGTTTATGGATTAATTTATATTTTCATAGTGTTGTGCAATTGAATGTTTTATCATTGTTTTCTTATGTTTAGCAATAAAACATCAATTGTTTAATTCATTCTTAATTGTAGTTGCTCTTAAAATAACACAACATTATAATTAATATTTTAAAAGAATATTACTTGTTCCTGAAGAGTATGAATTATAATTTTCAATGTTCCATAAGAATGTTAGCATATTGCTTTTGAAGAAGCAATAATACAATATAACACGATCCCCATAGTAGCAGATGTTTCGAAAAATATATCATTTTACATTATTGTTTATTCTTGAAGGAAAACATAAAACTCATGTCACGTAGACATTGATTCTTATATGATTATATTATAGTTGATCATATTTTAAAGAATTGACTATGTCTTCTGTTTGATTGAATAATCATTCAAATGGCAAATATTGTATCGAATCAGAAATTCAATTATTGAATATATTATTGTTTGGCATGACTAGTTGAACAATCGTTGGATCAATAATGATGCGAAATTGAGAATTCAAACATTCAATGAAGAACCTAAGATTATTCAATTCCATGAATTCATATATGTTATTTGTTCTCTTTATTGAAAATAGGTCATCACTAACTAAAAATAGGAATTGAATTCCATATATTTCTGAAAAGTAGTTAGGGCTATATAAGGAGCTCTGTCACGTTGACCATCTAAATATTAATTGTATCTAATAGATTTGATACATCTACTAGATGATTGCATGATATTTGCAACCTGAAGTTTTCCAAATTACTGCTCAAAAGTTAAATTATAAACATAATTTTCAGATTATACAATCAAGATGATGTGTCTTGTTAATGCTAGTGAGCATAAATTTCAACATTTTAATAAATGTTAGTTGGGATGACAATAAATGGTTTAGCATTATTACTTGTTAAGTACCTCCAAATTAAATTATAAACCATCACTATTGAGAACAAAGTGCTTCCCAATTCTTTCTAGGAAATACTATTAGTATCATGCCAACATTAAAGTTTTCCCCTTATATTTGGCTTATGATTAGAGCCTAGCCCCTGTTTGGCCCCCATTATTTTTCATTAATTCTCATTTTTCAACCCACTTGTGTTTTGCTACAGTATCCATGACATGCACGTGTCATTTCACATGTCAAAGAGGAATAAATTCCATCCAACCGTTGGCAATCAAATGAATCATTAAGCCTTCGTTTTTGGATGAAAAATGAAAAAACTAGAGGCAATAATGGAAATTTGTATTTATAGTAGTAGACACAAATAATACAATTCAAATGGTTGCAAAGTAGACAAATTGAACATCAAGCATTGCATGAGGGTCACATGTTTGTTGAAAAAGTGGGCACCTTAAAATGAGAATTAATGACAAATAATAGGAACCAAACAAGAGTCTAATTTTTCATCTAATTATTTTGACATTGCAATATATGTACAGTTAATCTGCAACATTGCACTGAGATGAAAAGTAAAGAATGTTAAGAATAAATGCATAATTTAAAAATTTATCTCAAACGGATGATATTTTATAACGCGGTTTGCTGATGGTTAATTTGATCAGACAATTTTCCCAACATTAGAGGGAGGAATTAAGAAGCTAAAAATAATGTATGAATACATTATTATCTTAATTCTGGCAAAAGATAATTCAAACCAAAAGTTTGAAAGATAATTTGTTTAAATGAATTTACTAACTAAAGAATCAATAATATTTCACAAACAACCTTTAAATACTCCAACTCGAATTAACATTTAGGAGGACAATTAGTTAATATTATATTCGATAAATTTATGGCACGTCTGAAGTGTGATGATATTCGACTCTAATACAAAAACTCCAAACGAAAATTGGGCAATTAGTAAAGATGGTCTCGATCAAAGAAATAGTTGGCCAAATAAATGGCTGCAATCCTAGATTATTGAATTTAGTAGAGAAGTATGAAGTTTTTATATATACAATCCAAACACCTAAAGTTGTATACTTATGTGAAATGAAAATAAAAAATTTAAAATCGTAATATGAAATGTACGACTTTTTACATAATGAATTTCACGAAAATTTGTAAAATAGATAGATTATCATGTGATGGATGTAATCACAAATCTTTATTTTATTAGTCTGGTAATTCTTGAAATGCATATAATAAATGTGATTATAGCCAACTTATCTTATACAGTTTTAATACTATCCATGAATGATTTTATGCCTGGAGCATATAATTCAAGTGATATTATCATGGGGGAGTAAATACGTGTTGTACTCTTTTCCTCTTGACCAATATTTTGTCTCATTGAGTTTTCTTGGTAATGTTTTTAGTGAGACAACTTTTGTAGCGTACTTTTAAAAATAATGTACTCATTTTCTTTCATTAGAAATTTTCCCACTGGGTTTTTTTTAATAATATTTTAACGAGACAATTTTTTTTGTTAATGAATGTCTAAACTTACAAGATATTTACTCTCAAAATAATACTTTGATATGTATGAAAATACTAAAGAGATCAATAATAGTAATTTTTCGAATAATCATATTACTACTGTCATCAAAAGTTGACAAATATCTCATATGAAGACGGTGTTATGTGAAAAGCATACAAAACAACGTACTATATATTTTACCAAAAATTGCAATATTGAAGACATTGATGTACAAGATAATGATAAATTGATACAATAGTTGAAATCAGGGGTGCAACTGTATTCTTTTTTATTCAATCAAGTTTTATCCCATTGAATTTTCTTGCAAAGTTTTAACAAGACAAATATTTTGTAATGCGTTACTCAAGTAAGAGTATTGTAAATAATATAATTATTAGTGAACGTCAATTATACCTGTGCAGCCCTAGTTTTAATTATCATTGTATTCCTAATTTTTCCTTATAAATTTGGGACTTTAGTTTTTAATAAAACACACAAGTATATTGACTTCTTTATTCTTCTATCTTTTCTCTTTATTTTATAACAATGTTTTAGTTTTTCAAAAATAAGAATTATTTGAATTTTTCACTTAACCCTTGTTTGGTGGGGATTAAAATTATATTTTTTAATAGATTTTGATAGAAGTTGATGAAATGTATAGTTGAAAAATTGTGGGACCCATACAATATAAGATTAAAACTAATTGTTGTATTTGACTTAGGTTAAAATCTAAATTTTAATTTCTAGCATATAGAAACTTAATATTGTTTACTAATTTTGTCTTTGTAATATATTTATGCATTTTAATTTTGTTTACAAAGTATAGAAGTACAATCCCGCTACATGTACAATGCTTGTTGACAATCCTGGGTTACAATTTGACGTGGCATGGTGAAAAAAATGCAAAAATTCAAAAAACTAAAAATGCATTGTCTCTAACTTGTATACTAATTTTCCTCCAAATCAAACCCTACTTCCTTCTCTCTCCATTTCTTCCAAAGACATTCAAATATAAAGCATTCACCTTCGGCAGTCTCTTCAATGCTAGTTGTGTACTCGAGATTTCGCCCCGTTCCGCAGATTCATTGAAGTCGATGTCATCTCCTGAAGCTCGCCTGAATCATTTCTCCCGACACACACGTCATCTCCAACTGACATGGCCTCGTCTCGAGTCACCCTAGTGGACCCAGACGTGGCGTGCGCCAATGATAAATTCCCGCAAGATGCTGGACCAAAATTTGTAGAAATTTTGACAGAATTTTCCCCGTGAATTAGACAAACCAACTTGAAAATCAACAAAAACCTTATATAGACATCTATACGAAATATTTTGGGAACCACCAGTTCCACCAATACCACCACAACTAAAACAAAATGAAACTAAACTCGATTGAGTACTTCTACTACAAAACATCATGTCTATATTGAAAGCCCAAGAATAGCTAATCAAGAAGGGGGTGAATTGATTTTTAAAACTTTTTCGAATAATTAATCTAAATTCAAGGAAGTAAAGACTAAATAGATTAATTCAAATAGTAAGTACAAATATAAAAGCGATAAGTAAAAGGAAAAGATAATACAAACGATATATTTATGGAGGTTCGATCCCAAACTTGATCTACGTTTCCCATTACCAAGCTCTCCGTCATGAGCAATGCCTTTTCCACTATCGTGATTGACTTATGGTGCAATCCAACATTTTACAACACTTTCGGTGACTTACAAATAAGGAGTATCGATCCTTATATAATATTGAGATTTACAAAATCTCAACACGACCCACACTATTGAGCTTTACGGGACCTCAATATGACCCACAATTCAAAATGAGTTTACAAGTGAAATTTTCACTTCTTAATGAATAATAGATTCAAAGTTGAGAACAAGAAGAGAAGAAGGCAAAACTTCGATAAACGGCAATAAATATAGTTCAAGTGTTGGATTTGAAAAACT
>CAIGRN010199651.1:0-20105 GCA_903798345.1 Fraxinus anomala | reverse complement strand
TTGACTTAACATTTGCACTAGTACCGTACAAAGTAAGGTTCTTAATACTGGAAATAAATTTCACTACAATATAAAAGTGGCTATCACTTGGTGTCACGTGTCGCCTTTTTCCATCGCTTTCTCCACATGCTTTCTCCATTTCTCCACAAATCTACCCGTCACTCCTCTCTTTCTCCATTTTTACACTCAACCAACCCTACGTCTTTATTCTCCTTTCTTCTTCTTCCATTCTTTTTTAGCACACTCAAATTGGTTTGCTTTTGTATTTCGCAAATTCTTGTGTGGATATAATTTTTCTGAGTGGTTGANCCATTTCTCCACAAATCTACCCGTCACTCCTCTCTTTCTCCATTTTTACACTCAACCAACCCTACGTCTTTATTCTCCTTTCTTCTTCTTCCATTCTTTTTTAGCACACTCAAATTGGTTTGCTTTTGTATTTTGCAAATTCTTGTGTGGATATAATTTTTCTGAGTGGTTGAGAAGATACAGTGCGTTGAATTCAAGAAAATGATTTTTGGAAGAAGCTATGTTAGACTTTCGTGAATTTGTATTGAATTTTTTCTTGTGCAGATTTTTAATTTCTATAATGCTGTTTTCTTATTTATTATCTTTTATGTGTTATACTATAATGTGACTTCTGATTAAAAATGTGTGTTGATATTTAATGGAGACAATCGTGTCTCCTTGCACCACAGAGACATGCATCCCCGTGCAACGGAGAATGTCTTCATGCGTACGGAGACACGCGTCCCCGTGCGCACGGATATCTCCGTGCCACGGAGACACAGCTTTTTCCGATACATATTCTTTTATCAAATTGTATTTGTTTCCATGCGTTCCTTTTGTATTGGGTGCTCACTTGAGTTTTCTTTCTTTGTAACTCTTATATTCAGCTTGTTGAACAAGATTCTAAAGGACAATGAAGTTCATAATGCAAAACAATAGAGCGGGTAGTCAAGAGGTCAGGTTTTGTAAAATCTTTGTAATTTTGGCACCAACCAATAGCTGAACTTGAATATAACATTCAGTAAAGCATTAATGTTCAACTGCTTTTGCTCGTGGTCAGACTATTGAGTTTACCTATAATGATCTTTTTATTACACGTTCCTCAGAAAGCTTGACTTTGGATTTGCTTTGGTTATTTGTTGTTATATGTTTTCTTTTAGTTCTTCTATTTAATTAAAAAAATTAAATAGCATTTTTACATTTTGTTGGATTCTTTTAAGTTCTGACTTTTAGATATCTATCTTTTCTCCTTTTCATTATTCCTTATGTTTGGGACAGTTTTAGCGTTGAAGTTATGAAATTCTGCACCATTGTTGTATCTTTTACATGTGCCAAGTTATGATTTAGTTGATGGTTGTAGTGGTGGAATTGGTGAAAAGGTTTTTTTTTTTTTTCTTTTTGGTAGCTCTAATTTTTGCTTTTAGTTATGTAAAAATGAAAATTTGTTAGGGATAGAGTTAGTGTGTTAAAAAAAATTGGAGACACGACCAATGTCTCCGTGCCATACGGAGAATTTTTTACTTTTTTTTCCTCCAGTGGTAGTAAACTTTTGTTTGGCAAATAAGAGCTAATTTTCATGTATAGGATAATGAAGCGGATGTTTTTAAGTAAGATCTACTAATGTACTCACACTACATATTTTTTATTCTGCAATATTGTCTTAATTACCAAATCCAAATTCTTCTAGTAGAGGGAGATGTTTTCAGAATATTGAGGATATGGAATAAAGATTTTACAAAATTATGAACCAGAAGTGATAGAGTTAGTGTGTTAAAAAAAAAAAAAAATTGGAGACACGACCAATGTCTCCGTGCCACACGGAGAATTTTTTACTTTTTTTTTCCTCCAGTGGTAGTAAACTTTTGTTTGGCAAATAAGAGCTAATTTTCATGTATAAGATAATGAAGTGGAGGTTTTTAAGTAAGATCTACTAATGTACTCACACTACATATTTTTTATTCTGCAATATTGTCTTAATTACCAAATCCAAATTCTTCTAGTAGAGGGAGATGTTTTCAGAATACTGAGGATATGGAATAAAGATTTTACAAAATTATGAACCAGAAGGGAAAGATGAATTGCATTTTAGAAATTTGTTGGTTTAGTTGAATTTTGAATGGCCATTCTTGTTTCTTGATCTGCCTGTGGACTTTTATTTGTTGTTGTATAAATAAATATACAAATTTGATGTTTATCAGAAATTTTTACGTGTATTTGATTTTGTATGATTATCTATTTACTTGCATTTATGTGAATATACAAGCTTTTTTTCTTGGGCAAAGACATTAACTTAGATGTAAATGTTGTGTTATATTCCTAGAATTTTAGTCTAGAAATTTTATGTTGCCAAGTTTTCCTATATTGGGATTGGATTTCTTGTGGAATTAATTTAATTTTGATTAGCGGATTCAAGAAGGGAATTTTCTTTTCTCTTTTTCTCGAGTCAAGAGTTTGGATGTTAGTATTACAATAAATTAATATTTTGCGAATAAATAATTGAACTTAGAAGAAAGAAATTGATACTTGGGAAAATAATTTACGGTTAACGACTTTAAATGAAGTGAGAGGCTGAAAGTTGAAAGAAGCGAATCGGTGCCCATAATGCGAAGGAGGTAACAAACTGGTAGATGTATTAGATGTTTACTTTGCTCTTCCTAATTATGATATGTATTCGTGAATGAAATTGTTGAGGAAAAACTACACATGGTGTGGATTTGTGCTATATATGGTAAATATAGATTATGTCTTTTTCAGGCCATTTAAATTCTATTGAATATAATATGTCATAAACTTCATAGCAATGGAGAAATTTGTATTAATTATGATAAAAGATTTTATTCATGTATATACTAATTAGGCAGGGCATAAAAGTTTATTGGAACTCTGACACGATTGTGGAAGATGAAAAAATCGTTAAGGATTTTTTGTTGATTGTAGATAGGTTTGACTCGGGAAGTAATTGTGATGCTATGCCATTTTTTAGCAAGGAAGGACATGTTAGGTTTATTTGGTTATGCTTATCTATTGGGTTCTTAGTAGTGCATTTATAAATTTCTTACATTTTCGTTTTATGTTAAGTCCTACTGCTCGGAATTGTTTTCCAAATGTTTTAATGTCATTATGAAATCTACCTCAAAAGAAAGTCATCTACTGTCCTATTACTTTTCCTTTATTTATTGCCTATGTGATCAATCCTGGCATCTTAGATAGGTTGCTTCACTTTTGTCTCAGTTCCTTAACTTTAGGCATCATATATAACCTTCTTGTAAATGTAAAATCGTAAAGATATTCATTCTTGCAGATTCATATGATTGCTAAAATCCTGGGATGATCCAGTTTTTGAGGAACTTTTGGTGTTGCTGCTTATTATCATTAGTAGCATGACTAGGATAAACATTGTGAAGCAATGATGTCTTGCAAAATTTCATTTCCTAAGAACTAAACATGACTTTTTTCATATATACGTTCATACATGGTATGAACTTTTTTTTGGTTATCTGAGGACTTTGAAAAACACATACATACACAACTAGATACATTTACAAAAAACGGAGACACGGATGGAGACACAAATCGTGTCTCCGTGCCACATGGAGACACCGTGTGCGCACACCGTGTCTCCTTGTGCGCACACGTTGGATACTTAAATTTTTATTTTCTGGACTTTATCAGTTCATCCCATCTATGTGAACTTATAGCACAAACAGGCTATTAGGTTCATTCCCTAATTTGAGAAGGCACAAACTAAAATGAAAAATGGATGCACCATCTTCATCACACAATTTCAGGAGGTACTAGAGGTTTTTAAAAGTTTTATTTATTCCTTCACTAGAGTTGTGTTCCTTTTGTGTTTCAAATCTTGGTCATATGGCTGGTAAAATGGTGCAAACCTTATTGTCAAGTTTCAATGGTCTTTAGTTTATTCTCTGTTTCTATCTTCTAGCAATAATTAATGCATTTTTGTGCTCGTGTGATACTAATAAATCAGTTGAAAGAAATTCATCAATGGCAAATTTCTTGAAACTCGGAAGCTCGGTGTCAGCATATAATTCTATTTTGCAATTGAAATTTGGAAGGTTTCTTTTCTTAACCCAAAACATGGAAGGGGGTAAGCTCAGTTAAATGGCTTGGGATGTCAAACATTTTTGTTGTCTCACAAATAACTTGAATTTTTGTCAAGTAAACTCAGAAGTGGGGTTTTATATGCATAAATTATTTAGTGTGTTAAGACTAGGATAACTTCAAATTGTTGTAGAGTGATGTAGGCTACCAAGATGTAGTTGAATGTTCTCATGTCCTCCTGGAGACGGATAAATGCATTTGTTTTTTGCTTTTTTTTTAAACCTCAAATGTAGGGGAAAGCTAGAGCAACTCACATAGTGAAAATATCTACATTCATTTACATTAGATGGATTCTTTACTTTAGTAGTTGGTGTGAGCGATTATTCATGAGTAAAACATCAAATGTTAATTAAAGAACTTCTCACTATATTAAAATAGTTAGATAATATTCAACACTCTGCAATGAAATACAAGTAGAAAATATTTTTTGTTGTTGGCACGTCACATCTGTTATATATATAACATGAAGGTTGTTCCATGGTTTGTTTCATATGCTATTTGTTTAGCCATCTTCACACTCTATCCTTGTTTGTTATTGATAATGACTACATAGTGAAGTCCAATATATAGGTAATGCTTATATTTCATACACTTTCGTCTTTCTTTTATCCATGAAAAGTCTGTTAAATTATACAAATGTTGCTTCTTAAATTTTTTAATAATCACATTGTATTAAGTTAAGTTTCGAATTGTCTTTTCAAAAATGTCATAGTGGAGTATTACGCTATATTGCTATCTTATGATGAATTTCGATATTCCCTTTTCAATTGTCATGCTATTATCAATATTAAGGTAGTTAATTACAGACGGGTTTGATGACTTTGTATGGGAAAACCGGTTGTCAACATGGCGCATTGTTGAAATGGGTTCTATGATGCAATGTTGTGCCCAGTGCTCGGGGAGTGTTATTCTTCAATCCTTACAACACGTGATGTCAGTCTTCCACTGATTTGTGACTTCGTTTAAAGCTACAATACTTTTTACATTGCAAATGTTGGTTGTTCTTTTCGATAGTTTTGCATAAATGACTGTTACAATATGATGATATATGAGAAATCTATAAATTTTAGCTTATTTTATGTTCTTTTTATTCAGGTCATGCAAGGTTTTGCAAAATCAATTTATTTGGATGACAAAGGGCCAGCTGCTTCAGAGAGGTATGCATATTTTTACTGACATAATTTTCCTCACTTTTGTCCATTTACTTTGCAGCGCTAAGGATTTGTTTTTGCAATTAATATTTTCTACCGCTTTCTTTATGAGCAAGGTAAATCTGCATGCTTAAATGTGTTGTTTGATTTTTTTTAGGCTCATTCTTTATTTGGAAGTTCTACCTTCTATTTGTGGGTCGAGTTTGTATATATAATTTTTAGGTCACATTTTTTAGCCTCATTCTTTATTTGATTACACTTATTTTTAACATTATCCAATGTGCAACGCACGTTCTCCCCCACTAGTTCCTAAAAAAGTATCCAAAATTCTGCACAGAATTAAATGATTCTCATTTTGTTTATGTTACCCGCAATCTTGCTAGGATTTATATTTTATAATCAAACTGGTTATTTTGAATCAACAGTGAAGTACTTTCTCAAGCATAATACTTGAAATCATATTATGAGGTGTTTTTAATTATTTACATTATTTGCCTTATGTAAACTCCTATGAGATGTCGTTTCATTTGAATTTTCGTCTCGTCTAGTCACATTTAATTACACCTGCTTTAATTCGTTTGAAATTTCATAAATACTTTAATATTAATCTTGCATCCCATTGAAAAACAGAACCGACTAATTTTAAGTCAAAATGCCAAAAATTCCAATAAAAGCTTCAGCAACAATCTTTCTCTTAAAGGGCACCTTTCATTACAGGTTCATTTCTCAATATCCAAGGAACATGATAAAAAAAAAAAAATTTCTTGATCAATTTTCTTCGCTCAATGCCAAAGCAAGATTTGGAATAACATAATTGAAAATTGATTCTCAGTTGCCTTAAAGGACACACTATGCAGGCTTTGCACATGAACAAGAGAAAAATGCCTTTAAAATGTAGATATCCACATGCACACAACCTGCAAAGTCAAGTCTGAACAATTTTTCCCAGAAATTCCCGTTCAATACCAACAATGAAAACGAATTTACAACAGTTCAGAACAGAAACTAACTTTTAATTTAAGACTACTTGACTTTCGCCCTCTAAGCCCAACATTCATGCTGCACGATGCTGTATTGCTCTCCTATGACTCCGTTTTCTATGGTTTCCAAAGCATAACTATCGATTCTAAGATTATAGAGATCAAAGGCATTCTGTTCAAGGTATAGCACGATGAACACGAACAAGGGGATGGGGGTTCAAATATGTAAACAAGAAATAATAATTTTGAAGTATTTTTCAATAATAATTGTACGAATTCACAAGTACGATGACCGTAACAGAGTTTCTCCCACCTACAGACAAAAACTAAAAAATATATAAAAATAAATAAAATTAGAATGCAGAATTTACAGTCTCCAGTTTTGTTAATTCTTTTCTATTTGACATTTTATTTTCAGTTGCTCTACAAACGAATCAAAAGCATTGCCTCGACCATAGGGTTCCAAACTAAAAGAACGTACCGAATATCTATTTACCCAGGAGGTGCGTGAAATGAAGAAACTTAAATGCTTACGACGACCATTGATCCGGGACTGTAAGAAAGTAGGTTGTCATTGCTTTTCTGAATCTTTTTTTGTATTGTTTTGGCGATATAATAGTTGGCGATGCGTGCCTTGGTCCACCGAGTAGGCCGGATGCCTTTACCCATGTCTCCAACTGCTTATCCCAAGTGTATTGCCTCATGAAATCGATTATCCCTAAAACCAGCTCCTTGCGCTCTTCGTCCACCCCGACCAACAGGGAGTAGTCCATCACATCAACTGACTGTAATCATGAATGATCATTAACATATTATCATCGTATTAACCAATCAGTGTAAAACTAATTAGAATAAAAAGACCGAACACAAATTTACATGCAGGCACCACTTTTCCTTGATTTGTCTCGACTACAAATCCGAACACGTTAACAACGAAAAATCATTTTCATTTTAGAGAAATCAAGCAAATGGAAACATGTCCTTGTCAGTGCTTTTCTCGAACCATCTATAACATCTTCAATCGTTAATCTTTCAGGTGAAATCAGTGTAGTTTTTCGAAACACTTATTAAAATAAACATAATTGTGAAAAGCTTTAAACTAGAGATCTAAACTCAATAAATTCATCAAGATTAGGCTGTAAAAGTAGATTACCGCTAAAAAGGATGTATCGTTCCAAACAGCTCTTTCCAGGCTCCTTTTTGCTTTGCTTCCAAGGAATATAGGTTTTGTACGTAATGTTTCTAAAAGGTTCATATCTAATAATACGTTACTTGTTCCCGTTGTATCTGAGTTATAACGAGACCGTGTAGAGCCCTTAAGATCATATACCCTCGATATACTTCTTTTAAAGAAGAGATTCTCCATCACCATCAAATCCATTTTTGTTTCCTTGCCCCCTTTTGAATATTTGACGGTGACCTAAGATTAAAACGGTAGATTAGAATCACAAATACAAAGAAACAAACCTATAATGTACCTACATGGATATGTATGTTTGACACGACACGTTGTCGACGAGTTACTAAAAATCTTTAAAATTATTTATTTATATAGTATAAATTTAGTTTTTTTTATTTGTTATTAATTTTTCTTATTGAAATTTTCTAAATATGAGTATCTATTTATTATTTAATAATAATTTTGAGTTAAAAATATATAATATTCCTGATAAATAAAGAAAATGATCATGGTAAACTATCGGAGTGACGATATCCGACACGTGTCAAACACGGACATATTACCCTAGTTTAAGTGTCGTACAACATAGCAGTTTATGATGCACCGACACGAATGTATGTGTTCGACACGACATGTGTTGGATACATCGATACGTGATTTTTCAAAGTACTGACACGACACGTTGCCGACATATTAATTAAAATATTTAAAATTATTTACATATAATATAAATTTATTTTTTACTTTTTTTTTTTTTTTAAATCTTTTAAATATGAGTACCTATTTATTGTTTAATAATAATTTTAGGTTAAAAATATATTATATTCCTGATAAAGAAAGAAAACGAAAATGGTAAGAGTGTCGGAGGAGTGTCGATATCCGACGTGTCCGACACGAACATATTATCCTAGTTGAAGTGTTCGTGCAACACAGAAACAAACAAATAAAAATAACAAATGAGGTCTAACCTGATAAATACCAAGAACTTTTGCAAGGCAAGTTGGACTCCCTGAGCTAAGAGGATCTGTTAAATATTTAAAATACTCGGGTGCAAATGTTTCAAAGGATTCCAACTCAGTCTTCGTTACTTGTTTGATTATGAACCGTTCATCAAATGACTTTGCAAAATAAACATTACTCTTTCCCCCCTGAGCACTCCATCTCCTGCAGCGGCTTAAGGAACTTACAAAATCCACATTGCTAGGACAACATCTCTTCCAAAGAGCATCAAATTGTTTTGCAAAGTAACATACAACAGAAAATTTCACCTTTCCACCTGCGCTTGAAGACTCATCTTCGAAAGAAATTCTTAGATGAGGAGAACCCTTGGCATCTGTGAATCTGGAACCATCGGTAGCCAAAGCATCTTCAGAATCATAACTTCCATGGTGTATGTAATCCAAGTCCAGCAAACCAAAGGACTGCCACGTAGAAAGGTCAGAAGCTAAAGAACTCACCCTTTTTGTCTGACTTATATTCGATCCTCCTTCAAGCCTATTTGGCTTATCAGCAACCCATTCTTGATACTCCTTGCAGCTAAGAACATACGATATTATGCTAGTGGGCTCGTTATCATAAACAGCAATAACCACTTCATTTTGAACATTTTGAGGGATCATCAATCTTGCTCCTTCAGGCAAAAGAGAAATAGAAGAGATTAAAGAGGGTGACACACCCTTTGGAAGATTTAACTTCTCAGCTTCGTGAGGTAATATTTGAGAATAAGTCCTTTGTACATTTAGAACAGGATCTCTGACCATATATTTATAATCACCAGAAGCATGGAAAGATCTGAGATTAGACAAATGCAAAGAAGAAGGTGGCAGTCCTTTACTAATTCTTTCTTGAAGTCTCTGGGCAGAGTCGAAGGAGTATACTCTGGTAGGTGACATCAGTCTACTAGAAGCTGGATTTTCTTTTCGATTTATCTGCTTGGATACTGTCGATACAGGAACATCTGTTTTAAGTGCTTCAAGCAACGATGCTAGTGGAGGCTGATCGGTGCCTGTCCATGCAGAATCTATCTTATCGGAAAGAATGGACCCAGCTGATGGGAGGCGTTCTAATGATGAATTGTTGACTGAATTCTCCTTGTCTGCTTGCATTCCGTCCTCCACATTCTGCTCAAATTTGCTTGATATAGATTTCTCCAGAAACCTAGACTCTAACAGCGAAAAATTGGGCTCCTCATATTTGGATAATACAGCCTTATTTGGGCATTCATCTAATTTTGAATAATCAGGGACATTATCTTCATGGCCAAGCTCAATACTGCTATCTGTCAAATATGCATTGGATTCTTTGAAGCTACCATGAGCTGCATCATCATTCTGAGCATTGGGACTGGAGCTCCTATTAAGGAGAGAGTCCAATAAATGTAGCCGGCGATCCCAAAAATTTGATGCCATCATTAGTGAATGTCTCAAACGATTAACCTCAAAAATGTCAACAGGTGCATGACCTAGTTCTGAAATCTCTTCATCGACTAATAGAAGTGAATCCTGTTGAAACAAACTGAAATAAGTCAGAGAAGCCAGGATACACTAGAACTCATTTACCATGAACAGCGTTGAACTGCATTCAGTACTCACTTTGTAATGATTCAATTCTGTTGCAACCATGTCCTTTAACAGCAAGATGTGACAATGCAACTCACTTGCTTTAGAGAATTCATTAGTGAAAGAAGAGCTTTTCTGTTCAATTTGATGAAGAACGGATGATATCTCTGCATACAAGGCTTCAGCTTTGTTTAAAAGCTAAGGGAAGTGAAAGCAGATAGTTATGATGCAGACATATATAATTAAATTACATCTCCAAAGGAACAAAAACTGGTAAAAATTTCAAACATTCTACAAACCTCAGATGCTTCTTTTCGTATCCAGGTCTGTTCACCATGGCCACTGAATTCAAGAATTGATGGCGGCAAACATACAGAAAGAATATCAATAGGAGAATATTGGAAGAAAGCAACAATACTCCCAAACCTGTCAAAAGATGGAGAGGAAAAACAAATCATTGTTTCACCAATATTACGAATTAACAAAACGGTTCTGATGATCAGCATGTTCGTGAACAAGGAACTTAAATATAATTGAACATCAAACTTACCCATAAAACCTGAGGCAGTCCCTTTGCAGAGAGTGACCACAGTTTGCAACACGGTTAGCAGTTGCATGATTTGAAAAACTAAGCTCAAGAAACTTTCCAAAAGAAAGTCCCCAGGCAGCATCAGACATCACCACCTTTTGAGTGGCTGGCGGAACTCCGTCAATGGGTGCACACCTGAGGCATCTGTGCCACATCCATATCTTTCCATCTCGCTCTCCAGGAAGATTCACTGAGGGGACGTGTCTGACATTTACTGTAAGATTCCCATGTGGATGCGTATAGCATATAACATGGGCTTCAGCTGGCTCCTTGCATGATCTACAGCACGACGACTGGCAACACAAATAGCAATTATTAACTAAAGCAACTAGACAACAGGACAAAAGAAAAAGCGGACCCAAAAGAAAGGTTACCTGATCAAATAGATCATCCCGAAGATACCTCCCCAATGGTTTATCAGAAGGACCGTAGAATTTGATACGCAGGAGTCGAGAACGTTCACATACAGTTCCATTTAGCACATGATGACTAGAAAAAGAAATTAATATGCTCTGGTGACCATCATTAGCTGAATAATATTCACTTGAGTCTTCAATCTCATCAACCCTCTCAAGTGCAGCAAGTTCAGAAACTTCACCTGATTGGCCCTCTTCATGACCTAGCAATCCTGCCTGTGCATAATTTCCGAAGCCAGCCAAATTATCATCACATGCATCAGAGAGTGCATCTACAAATCTGTACTCATGGGCCATACAGGGATCATCATAACCAGCATGACCGAGTTCAGACAGTGACTCATGTAGCCCAAGCTCCAGATGGAGATCTGTAGATCCCACGTCAATGTTAGGAACATCAATTTCTTCAGGGTAACTGGAGGGAACAGCAGAAATAGGGATCACTGTGGGAGAATTATTAGTACTCATCCGCTTTGGCATGGAGGATGAAGGTTTTACTGCCATTTTAGGAAGACTAGCACCCTCGTCAGCAAGAAATGAGGTCTCAAGTGATAAATGATATGCCGCAAAGATAGCATACTGTACTACACTTTTCACCTTCTTAAGTTCTTCACGACATGATCCCTTCAGTACAACCTACAAATGCAGAATAGAATTAGCTCCCTCTTTCTCCTGCTTTCCCCATTCCCATGTTATTCTATATAACGTAAATACTTAGTGATGTATAACACTGGTCTATGTGGAACATGGCATTAAAAGATAATATCAATTTCCTGCGAGGCCATGGGAGCACATTTAATTGCACCTACCATGTATCGCAACATAGACTGGTACACAAGTTAGGCTACACAGCATTACTCTTAGAAATAACAAATGAAATAGACTGGGAAGGAGTCCTATATCATAGTTTGGCAACTAGCAAAAATATAAATGATCACGAAGCAGGAATTCATCAATTCATATGATGCGTGCTCAGATAAAACAATAAATAATATACTTATAAGTTCCAAAAACAGAAAAAGATAAAAAATAAAAATAAAAAATACCGTGCAACCTAACCGCCTGGGACATCCCTCAAAAAACATCAAGGTTTTTGAGGGCTTCTTGTTGAACTGATTCAGAGGCTTGTGGTTTTCTGAAACTCTCTCCAAATGGAAAAGTTCACAGTGCCCTAACTGCGTTGTGGATAAATGATCAACCGATGGAGTTATAGTAGCACCAGTGCATCTAGCAATCCGCTCCAACAGAGGCCTTTTAACATTTAAAACTAATGAGATCTCCTTTGCTAGCAGATGTTCTTGAGCAAATGAAGATACACTTTTCTCCACAAGCAGCACATTTGGACAACGGAACTCTATCTTCGAAACAATCATCTTCAGATGATCGTTTTCCTGATTCAAAAATAATTTCATAAATTCATGCTTAATAGATTTTAATATCTTAAAGAAATGGAAAAGGTCAAAAAAGCTAATCAAGAATGAACCTGCTGCAGTAATGTATCAAAAGATGCCAGCTGATTGGGAACTCTTTGGTACTCAAGAGCTCCTCCTAAGAGAAGTAGTCTAGGGTTCACGTATTGTGATGTCATGCGCTTGTGTTTTATATTCTTGGAACAAACAACCCCTTTAACAAACATGCTGCATTGAGTAACATATTAACTTTATATTTTTAAATTATTAATGAAGAATGTATTGTTTTTAACAAATGAATCTGACAAAACAAGGCGGATAACAAATTGTTCAATAATACCAGATGTCTACCTGTCCCTAGGACTTCCTGAAGCTACACATTTAACCCTAACATAGTCACAGGGATCCATGCTGCCACCTCTACTAGTATCTGGCTTCACAAAGTTTGCAGCTTGCCATGCTATTTCCATAATTATGTCAAGCCAGTCCTCAGCACAGCTCTCTTTGGAAACCATTATACCATGCACGTGCAACAGCTGCGACACAAGAGACCTAAAATACCCCTTATGAACAAGATTTAGCTTTTCCTTTGCCAAAAACATGCCATCCAGACTATCAGTAGAGGAAAACATTGCTCCTAGCTCCCCAACTTCATCATCCTCATCATCATAAGTAAAGAAATTATTTTCTGCCTCATTAGATACATCATCAGGTGGAGGAGGTAACCAAATGAGACGATTGGCTTCAAAATCCAATAGTTTTTCATGCTCATTCTGGAATATCGACAGATTATCAACACTTTCGGGATCCCCGGTCCCTTTTAAAACAGCCACAGTCTCTTGATCATGTGGACCATCATTCTGTGATCTAGCAGTTCCACCTTTCTCTTGCTGTACATGATGCCCAACCCTATCGGAAATAATATGGATCCTAGAGGGGCTGTCTGAAAGGCTTGATCCAACAGACGTAAAACTATAATTTCCATGCCTACCACTAACACTACTTAAATCGACATCAGAACTATACCGTAAGCTTTCGCTTGAAGCACTGAAAAAGCGACTTGTGGAATCCTCTCCCTCATCTTCATCGCTCCTGCAATCACAAACATAACCATAAAACTTTCAACCTCAGGAGCAAATTATAGCAGAACAAATGCGAACTTCTTAAAATTAGATCTTCAATATAATGTCCTCCAAAACACTCAAGGACACCACTTATGTTATTTATGTGATACATATAAGCATAAAAATTACAGAGCTAAAGATCAAATAAATTACTATACAACCTCAAAATATTGCTTTACTGCATATGCTTTAATCTGAATATCACTGGCTAGGAAATATTCTGACTAGCCATGTCCGACTTAGTAGTAATATCAAAATGAAATGTTTATATTTGATTAGCATTCAACGAATATGAATACTTCAGTACAGGGTATAAACAAAATTCAACAATAATAAACGTTATCAAAAACAAATACTTGGTGGGAAATAGATTAAAAATTTACAATCATGTGATCCATAAAACTTTGGAGCAACAATTAACCCCGCCACATACCTACTTGGTGAATGAGGATCAGACACTGGAGATGGATGATTCGAAAATGATGTGTTGATATTTTTAGCCAGAGCATGGCGGGAATGATCATCAAATCTCTCACCACTAAAACTTGGTGATGGTGATTCTGGGCTTTGTCTTGGAGATTCAGAAGGATAAACCTTACCACTATACATTCTTGTGCAGCTGCTCCAGGGACCAAGTTCTAAACAAAACTTGCAAAACTTGATCTCAAACACTGTCTCTGTTGTTTCTTCCAAATGTCCCGATGCAAGTTCCCGCGCACAGTTTCCACACAATACTCTTCCGCAGTTTTGACAGTGGTAATTGAGGGAAGATTCTGATATACTGCTATCACAATGGGAACAAATTTCGCAACTCTTAATCTGAAGTCCACCTGATATGGAATTTTGACCACTTTTTCCCCAAGAAATCCAAGATCCAACCTTCTCAATTAAATCCAGTATCGAATTATCAGGTATTCCCATAGACCAGCAATAACCCAGCACCCAAAAGACTATAATTCTGTTTTTCTCCTAATCTAAACTCTACAAGATGGCTAGTATATCAATTTGTCTGTTAAAAAGGGAAATTTCTTCTGCACAACGACCAAAATTAGTAAACCCACAATAAAATTGGTGGGTTTTTTTTTCCTTTTTCCTTTTGCAAGTCATGTACGGGTTTTTTCTTTTTCAGAAAAATCTGTAAGAGATACAAGTTAATTTTCCCCCAGGAATCACAAAATATCACGAAAGGGGAACTTGCTCCCACAAATTCACGTAAATTGTAACTATATGTACGCCCAAAATTACTATAATCACAAAAACATGTAAAATCAGAACAACAGCAGCACAACCACCAAAGGGTTTTACAGTTTCCTTAGGCAAATTCCAATAAACTCATCATCAAGATTAGAATCCAAGATTGACGCTTACATTAAAAACGTCACAAGATACAGAGCTTAGCACCAAAAACACAGAAAACACATATCAGATTAAACTTTCCTTAATCAAACAGTTAATACTCCACTTAAGATAGTCAAAAAAGAAGTCCCCCAATCAACACGTATCAAGAAAGTTCTTGAATTCAGTACCCAAAAGTGCCTTACCAATTAAAACAAAACCCCAGAACTCAGATCGAAAAACAAGAAAAACATATGGGCTTATTTCAACTGTCTACAATTAGAATAGGAATAGCAATAGCAATAGAAAATCAAATCTTGATATTGAAAAGATAAAGGTAAAAAAAAGTGCAATATGATTAAATTAAAGAATTAAAGGATGAAGAGAATGAGAATAAAAAGGAGAAAAAGGAAGAGTACAGAGAAGTTTCCCTTTCTAATACTAGCACTAGTAATGGTGGTGGCTCGAATCTCCATGACCATTTTTTGCTCCCTCTGCTTCTTCAACAACACCACCATCCATGCTTCTTTCTCTCTCTTTCCCATCTTCCCCGGTATAGCTTTCATTTTCACGCCTCAACTAAATTAAAATATTAATGCATTTCTACACCCCCCTGACATACATGTACATCTCTCTCCCTCTCTCTCTCTAAATGCGTACAGTGTATACAGTTTGTATCGCTATATATCAACTTATCTCTATGAAGTTCATGCTGGGAAAATGATGTTGATTTATTTAATTGTGTAATATTGATTAGTATTCTTTCCTCCTCAGCTATTGGTCAGCACGAGAACAATTAATTACGAAATCTGATTAATCAATTGAGTTTTGAATTTCTTAGACAGAGGAATTGAATGTTATTGGCCTGAAACATGGTCTTAGAATTAAAGTAATTTGGCTGCTAAGTCAGCAGCATTTTTAATTACATATTCTACAAAAAAAAAAAAAAAATTTAAATTTTTTATTTATATATGCTTCAAATAGATTTTTTTTAAAATAGTCTCTTCCACACAAGTGCTATATATTTTAAAAATATACGTTTAAGATATTTCAATATTGGAGGAGATAAAATTAGACAACTTTTAACTTTTCCAGATGATATTATTACTTTTAAGTAATTTGATAGATATCTCGAAAGCACGGTGAGCAGACATTTTTAATTAAAAAAAAATAGATAATTGATTCATTTTCTATGTTATTAATATATTATCAAGTGTACGTATATTAATAGTCATTTATTTTAATTTAAGAATCACAATAATTGAATATTCATAACAATCTTATCCACGGCTATTGAGAAAATTCTATAATCATATGTAATAAAAGAAAATCTCTCTATCTTGATTAGTAATTTTTCCGAAAATTCAATTTATGAAATTTCATGAAGAATTTGGAAAATCTGTTTATCTAAATTGATGACATTTGAAAATTAATCCAATTTAAACAAATTCGTGAAGAATTTTGCTTTGTGATGTACTTTGGTCGATTGAAAAGTCAATTTAAATCCACTTTGTGACTAGATCTACTCAATTAATGCATATTGGACTGGTATTTTTGTGTATTTAAAAGTCAAAAAACGGGGCATCAGGTGACCTTTTTCTTCACCACGGAGCAAAGGGACCACTTTTCTTTATTCGAAAGCTACAAAATAAATAAATATGGAAGCATCAATTTGAGTTCAATTAGTATAAGTGTAAGTGTCACGTCCGAGCAAGAAACAGTGGAAAAGAGTTGTATCAATTCTCACGCAACTGTTCAAAATTGATCCAATTGCCTAACGTGGGGACGGTGTAATAAACTTGTTTAGTTTAGTAATCAAAATTTCGCTTCGAACGGTTAATTTATTACTATTGTTCTGTGGCATAATTCATGTTAGAGTGGTGTAGTCAATCTCAAATTTAACGGCTTTAAAAGTAAAAAGTATTTCTATTTTTAATATTTTAAAATATCCAATTGTCATTTAAAAATTAAACTAGTCAAACAACTAAAATCATAAATATTTTAATTAGTTAATAATTCTTGAAAAACTAGACAATTGGAGACAGTTTCTTGAGATAAATGGATCCAAAAAATTGTCCACACTAATTAGTTCCTACGTGTACATTAGCCATTAGATGCTAGAAATGGCTAAAAAACGTAGATTTTTATTTTATTTTTTAAGGTATGCACCTAGACCCGCATTAGGCGATTTAAAAGGGAGTTGATTGTCGATTTCCATGTCTTGCCCACGATTTGAAAAAATCTCGCATCTAAATGACGACTTTTAGAACACTATCCATTAGTTGAAGTAATCAAATTCTTTATAAGTTCATCATTTATCCTATGTTCCACATATGCAAGATTTTGTTAGCATTCTACCAACAATTCTGTGTGAACGAAGTACATCATCTGATCTACCTTGAAACTATAATATATCCATCTATCGTACTTCATTCAAGAATAAATATACGCTCTATCAAGGCTTAACTTGTTCGCTGTTTTAAGGGTCACTATCCTGTGGGCACGCACAATTATCTTAATAATCAACCATGAATTTTAATGTCCATCGCTATCCAACATAGGATTCATGCACCATCTTTTTGTTGCAACTAGAGATCCGAATTGTGCATCTAAATGGTTAAATTTGAAACTTAACTCTAATATCACTTATAGAGAATTAGAATTCCATCTTAAAGGGTTAACAGTGGGAGTGTCACAATCACCTAAAAGCTAATCATTTTTCTCATGTATAATTTATGTGAGACTTTATTTGTACCATCCCATAAAAGTCCGTGTTACACCAAAGCTTAATTTTCACAATTTAATACTTTAAATCCGTGTCAAGGCCACATAGACTACCAATAGAATTATAAAGACGTCATTGAGTGTAATACTTTTTATTTTTTCGAAAACGATTGGTTAGAATACCACTTAGGCTTGGTTTGGTATAGCTGCACTTTTAAGAGAATCAGTTAAGAAATAAAAGTGATTTATTGTTGTGTCGTGTAACAATTAGTAAAGTGGACATTGGTTGTAATTATATTCTTTCGTATTATTTATCATTGATAGTATTATAACATTTTTTTTTTACTTTTATAATAAAAGATAATATTACCAAATATTTTTGTAAAACAATGGTTCATTATAGTTAATTCAAATTAGAAAAATAACATCTATTAATATTAAATCTCAAAATTTATAAAATTACCAAATAACAGCATAATCAATATAGTATAAAAAATTCAAATAATTTTAAATTATATTTTATGCGTTAGACTTCCCGCAATTCTGTTCTCAGCTTCTCCATTTTCATATAATAGAAAAAAAAAAATATCAAATAAATTTAAACTATCTTCAACATGAACTATGGAATTGTTAGGAGGAGATCCACAAAGTATTAGCTCAAGAACAACAAAAATATAAACGGTAAATTGAACAAAAAATAACCAAAGAGTAAAGAGATTTTATTAATCAAAGCCCTCAAGCCAAAACAATCTATCAGTGCCTCAGCCACTGAAGAACAACCACCATTCGAACGAAATCACAATCAAAGTGAAAATTACAAGGTTTGGACACTCAGTTTAAACTCGTATATCACAAAAGAACTCAGCATTCACTCAAACAACAATTCACACAAGAACAAACAACTCAGCTAAAAAAGAATCACTCAAGATTGTAATATTTGAGAGAGAACGAAATCAAATGAGAATTTTGATTTCTACATAGAGAAGGAGAGTAAAAACTCGAACGGCACAGCAAAACGAGAGAAAAAATATCAAAAGCCAATCATTGTTGAAACCCTAGGAAACCCTTTTATATGAGTTACCCAAAGGTCCTCAATCCAACGGTCGTGGAGATTACACTTGGCGACATCTTGGGCATCCATTTAAATAGGTAAGTGAAACACGGCTTTAAGCATACCACAAACATGTTTTTGCACCATTTAAATAAGGCAGTCAACTGGTCAATCAAAGAATCTAGCTCAAGGGTTGTTTGGCATCATTGTGCCACATTCCCTTCATACTCCACCTTGGTACAATGATATACATTCATCAACGGTCATTTCTCCTTTTTGGACATCATCAACACACCTTAGCAGATCCACAAACAGTCACATTCAGCAATGTCAAGCAATCCAGGAATTTGTTTAAAGACAGAACTTTGGTACCTACATCAGCAGGATTATTGTTAGTAGATATCTTTTCAAGTTTCACAACACCTTGTGAAATAATATCCCTTATAAAATGAAATCTAACATCAAAGTGTTTAGATCTATTATGCAATACGGGATTTCTACTTAAATGAATTACAGATTAGCTATCAGAATAAAGAACAACTTCTTTAGCAAAATCAAATTCATTAAGTAATCCTTTTAACTAAATTCTCTCTTTAATAGCATATGTGGCAGCAATATATTTGGCCTCAGTAAAAGATAGTGCCACGATCTTTTGAAGTTGGGATTTTCAGTTTATACATGAATTACATAGAGTATACATGTAGGCAGATGTGGATTTTCTGTTGGCCTTGTCACCTACATAATCTGAATCAGTAAATCCCTTTAAAATAACACCTTCAGTTTGTTTCCTAAACTGAATCTCCAAGTCTGAAGTACCCTTTTATGTACCTGAGAAGCCATTTCATGGCTTCCCAATGTACTTCACCAGTATTTGACATATACCTAGTTAAAACACTTGTAGAATATGCCAAATCTAGTCTTGAACACACCATAAGATACATGACAGACCCAAATGCATTAGAATAAGGCACTTTAGCCATTCTTTCAAATTCTTCTTTTGATTTGGGACATTGTTCATTTGAAAGCTTAAAGTGATTTGTCAAAGGTACACTCACACTTCTGGAATCAATCATGGAAAATTTACTAAGCAATTTCAGAATGTAAGATTTTTGACTAAGACTTAGTGCTTTCTCTCCTATTTTTTTTTTTTAACTTCAATACCTAAAATCTTTCTCTAACAGGACCTAAGTCCTTCATTTCAATTTCAGATTTTAGTGTCTTTTATTTTCTCTATCTCTTTTATGTCATGACTTTCTAATAGCATATCATCCATATAAAAGAGTAGATATAGTGAACTAGATCCACCATTTCCTCTACGATAAAGACAAGTATCAAAGTTGCTTCTCTTAAACCCAAGTCCAAGTACAAAATTGACAATTTTTTTATACCATTGTCTTGGAGTTTGTTTTAAGCCATATAGAGATTTCTTAAGAAGGCATACTAAGTCAACTTTCTTG
>CAIGRN010199649.1:0-18511 GCA_903798345.1 Fraxinus anomala | reverse complement strand
CTCTAGGAGCAGCACCGCGACCTTCATCGCCAGGACCGCCACCTTCCGATTGTAATACCACCACCTCAAACAAATCAACACATAGCAAAAAAACACTATCACATCGTCACGTCTTTCCACCACCACCTCGACAGACCCATTGCCACCACCGCTACCACCAACAAAACCACATCCACTATTCGTCCACAGCTATGGTAACAACCCCCGTAATTGAAAAATACCAACTGCCAATACCACCACCACAACCTTCATCACATACTTCGTTTCTTATCCCACCCCCACAATCGCCAATTCCAACCACAAGTCCACCACCACCGCCTGCACCAGTAACCACCACTCACGCTTACTAAAATCCACCTTTACCACACCATAGTCACCAACAAAATCCCCAAACCCGCCACCTCCATAAGCACTTTCAATACACTAAAAATCAACCCCCAACTCCAGACACCACAAAATCAGAAAAAGAAAGAAAAACGAAACCTAATTTTTGCAACGTTCGCGACGATCGGCCCCATCGACTGGAAGAATTGATGATCTACATCAACGGTCCCCAAACTCACCACCCCATCGCCGCTCCTCTTTTTCACAGAGTCGGTCTCTTGAAGCAACAGAGTTCATCTTTCGACGGCACGACAGACTCGAAGTCGGCAGTGGCGCCGACCCTTTCCTTACAGCGTTTGCTGCGTCGATCTCGCAATCGGTGCCGCTTTCTCTGCAACGTCCACCATCACTGGTAGAGATATAGAGAGAAGATGGAATAGGTGGAGAGAGGACGCCGCCATGTGAGAGAAAGTGACAGGTATTGAGAGTTGTAGAAAGAAAAATGAGATTAATTAAGGTTTATGATGAATTTTGGTTGTATTAATAATATTAATTATTTGAATTAAAAATTAAAATCTGATTTTTGTATAAACAAACTTATATCTGATTTTTGAAATTGAATCTTAAAAATTCTGGTATGATGTAATTATCACTTTTTATTTAGTCCAACAAATTTATTCATAAGTTCTATAGTAAAGAATGTTTGGACAATTATATTACAGTGTTGCAATACGTGCATGGTATTCAACATTGGGCCATAACAGGAATGGACAAGTATTTATTACTAAATGAAGAAATTACAAAATACTAGATTTTTAAGTTCCAATTTCAAATTTCAGATATAAAATTTATTTATATAAAAATTAGATATTAATTTATCTATTTCATCTATCTTATCTCTCTAAATCATAATTTCCCAAACCTAAAACCCTAATTTTATCCATTTCTTCCCCTCTTCTTCACCGCTTTTTCTCTCTCTAAGGTCGAGTAGCCACCACACAGTCTATATACAGGACAACGTCATGGTGATCTGTGGATGACAACACTAGGTGATCAGCGACACTATGCCCACAGCGCATAACGACAATGACAGCTTCGCTGTGTGGAGCACCATCGCTTGTTTGCGTTGATTGTCGGCGTGAAGGTATTTTTGGGGTGGTTTTTTTTGGATGTTTTCTTTTGATCTGCTTTCTTGGAATGTGGTGGTGGTGCTGGTGGTGGTGGTGGAAGTTTGAGGTTTGTGTTGATTTTCGGGGTGAAGGGTTGTTGCAATGGTTTTAAGATGATTTTTTATGGTGTTTTTTTGGGCGTTTTCTTCTAATTTGCTTTGTCGGAGTGTTGGGGGTGGTTGGTGGTAGAAGCGGTGCTGCAAGTGGTGGTGGTGGTGTCTGCGTGAAAATGTGGCAGTGATGGTGTTACTGTTGGAGCGATGGTGGTGGTGGTGGTGGTGGTGGTGGTGTTGGTATTTTTAGATCATGGTTTGCTGTCGGGAGGTGGTGGTGGTGGTTCCCGCAACGGAGTTTTGGTTGCCATGCTGTTAGTGGCATGGGTGAGGTGGTAGTCATTAGTGTTGGTGGTCGTCACAGATTATTTGGTTGTTTGTGACCATTAAATTGATTAATTTAAATAACATTCGACCAATAAAAAGATAAATTGTGATCAAAAAATAATGTATGACCTAAAAATTTTTAATTTGTGACCGTCTAATAAGTTGTGACTTATAATATTTGTGATTTGTGTCCTATAAATAAATTGTGACGTTTCAATTTTTGATTTGTGACCGATTATCAAATTGTGACCTAGAAATTTTTTAAATTGTGACGTTAAAATAATTTTGATATATAAAATTTGTGATTTATGATCAATGAGTAATATGTGACTTATTAATTTTATAACTTTGTGACCAATGAATAAATTGTGACTTATAAAATTTTCGATTTATGATTATGAAAAATTCCGTGACTTATAAATTTTTTTATTGTGACCGGGATATGATTTGTGACTAATTAATTTATAATTTGTGATCAAATTATATAGAATTGTGACATTAATATATTTAATTCATAAAATATATGTGACATTTTGAATTGTGACCGTAAAATAATTTTTGACATGTAAAATTTGTGATTTGTGACAAATTATATAGAATTTGTAACTAAATTATATGGAATTGTGACTTTAATATATTTAATTAATAAAATATAAGTTTAATTAATTAGTTTATAAATAAAATTTAAAAAACTCTGAAATTTTAAATTTTAAACATAATCTCTTAAATTTGAAATTGGTAAAACTAAACCTCTTAATATATTTAATTAATAAAATATAAGTTTAATTAATTAGTTTATAAATAAAATTTAAAAAACTTTGAAATTTTAAATGTAATCTCTTAAATTTGAAATTGGTAAAACTAAACATCTTAGTTATGAAATTTTCCCTTACTAAATAGTTTGAAGCCCTTAAGACTCTCTCTCTCTCTAGTAATGCATTTGGTCGGGCCACTAGACCAATGGAGCTCTCTCACATTTAATTGAGGCCCAACACTTATGACCTTTGAGTCCACATATTTACATATGTTCGATCGTATTGTATTTTTTGCTCTAGTTAAAAATATAAGGATGTGGGTTTTTAGGGAACTTTAGGGTACTAGCCATATAGCAATTCAGAATGGAGAGAAAATAAGTAGAGCAACCCAATTTTGTCCTCGTTGTAGTGAGTGTAGACTGATCATGTAATTTCTCAAGTGTATGAAATGTCACAAGTAATAATAGTGAATTTTGAGTAAAAGTATCGTACTAGACTAAGTACTTACTATCAATTTTTATCTCAAATCTAGCTTTAATCTAAATTAATGTAGTAAAAACATTATCAAATCAAGTGCTTTTTAACTAATTTATACTAAATAACCTAACTAATCCAATTTGTGGAGAACTTTCCGATTACGTGTTAGGAACTCCGATTTCACTTAAGCTATTAAAATTCATTCAATCCAACATCATTCAGCCCTTTCTCATACGAATTAAACCGAATTAACCAATGTTAGCTACTAGTCTTTCTCGAACAAAACTAGCCATATTCACATACCCGAATTTTCTATATCTCTATATAAATTCATACATACATAAAATCATTAATTTGTAGGAATTCAATCAAGATTGCATAGCCTATAATTATCTTTCATTTTCTTATAAAAACATATATCACTTATTGCACGAACTAAGCAAATATATCTTATTTTGTTCTCAATATTGTCCTTAAACCAATCAAGCAAATGAATGTCAATTAAACACAATATCAATTAAACATAACAAGCAATTAACAAACATCAGGTTACTTGAAATCTTTTGAATTAAATAAATATTAAATCTAATTTATATAGTTCATAATAACAACCAATTATTTATCCACTCATAATAGTAGAATAAAAAAATGAAAGCATTAAAAATCACCAAATTCAATAAAATGAATAAAGAAAAGAGTCTTAACGATTATTATTCTTTGACACCCAATTTCCAATAATGGATGATCAAACTTTTCTTCACAGCATGTATATCTTCAGTCAATTGTGTTTTTCTATCTTCAAATTCCAAATTAAGACACAAATATAGAGAATTCAATGTATTTGAATCTGTAATTTTGCCTCAACATTGTATATCTAGCCTCCCTTAATTATAAATAAAAGATTCATATTTTAGACCTAAAATAGGTCCAAAGTTGATGACGAACCATAATTTTAGTCAAAGTAGGATATATTCCAAATGGTTGAAAATTATACTTTCACTTGTTTAAATTGGTCCATGTTTCCTTTTTGTTCTGATTGAATCCTTATATATTGTAATTAAAGTCTTTCAACTTCCAAACTTGATTCCTTGGTCCCAACTTCTAAAATATGTCCAACTTTACTCATTTTTGAAAAAATATCATTTATTTTCATCCGGTCTCATCCAATATCAATTTTCTCCTAAAATAATCAATAAACAAGTATGATTAAGTATGAATGAAGCATGTAATAATCACTTCCAAATACTACTTTTAATGGCCAAGATAAGTGTAATTCACAGACTATGAGTGGAACATCTCCGTCTATATATTTGAATGACCAAGATAAGTGTAATTCACATACTAAGGTTATGGGTAGAACATCTTTGTTCCCATATTTGAAGGTAAATATCATAATTATATATTTGCAAACATACTTCAAATCTATAGGATTTGAACTCTGATTTTCTCTACATTGCAGAGTACCAATGAATAAGGTACACTTATAGATCACCTCTGCCCATCAATTTATTATATAATCTGATGATAACAAAGATGTCGTTCTTGCACAAACCTACTGAATTCAAGATTTAATACATTCTTAATTACAAGCCACGTTGACCGAGTTTCCTCTACGGCTCAAGAACTATGTCTACTTCATTGCTGCAGATCAAGTACACACATTCCAATTTCATACCGTCTAGTCAACGGCAATCCATGCAAGATCAATGTTCGACATCCAGTGACATGCCTCGCCTTCTCCAGGGGAGAATTTCAGAATCTTAAAAGCGACATGATTTGCAGGCCAAGCTGAGGTATCCATATGACATATCGCAATCACAGTGCTAACCGGGAGTGGAGTTTCGGGTTCAACCAAGTCTACAGCATAGATTTGAGATGAAGAGATAGAATGGCAGAAATAGGCTGCGAAGGGAAGATAAACTTCATGGCAGGCCACTACTTTCTGCCTATCAAAATTCTTGATCTTTCTTACCTGGAAACCACTTATTGTTGTCCGTTGTGAAGCCAGTGCAAGTAAGTTGTTTTTGCCTAAGACAAACTTTGAAAAACTAATCATATCTTCAAGGGATTTTAGGCAATTCTTGATTTCTCCCTTTATAGCTTCTGCATTGCAATAAGAAAGTGTTGTTTCCATAGAATTTTTTGACAGTCCAAAGGATTTGGGAAACAGTTTTGTAATGCTTTTTCTGCTGATAGAAATTTTTGATGCTATTTCTTGAGGGAGAAATGCTCGATTTGGAATTTTTTCTTCTAAATCTGGGAGATGGAATTTATTTCCTTCTTTGAGGGTTGAGATCCTGAAGAAAGAAAATTTATCTACCTTATTGGAATGAACATAATTATACGTATTGCCCGCGTAGCTACCGTATGCATTTCTCAGCTGAAAATTGATTGATTCGGATGAACATGAGAGTTTAGCAAGTGAGCAAAAACTGGGATTTTCTGAGAAATCGTTTTTGGATATCATTTTTTTGTAATAATCACGATCTCTTTTTGTTAATGGGGATAGTTTTTTGAAGACAGAATCTGGCATTTGATTGTGCACATTTTCTGACCAGAACTTGATTTGTTCAGAAGCAATGGATGATGAAGAGACTTAAGTTGACGCAAAAGAAGTGAAACTTAGAGAAAAGGTCAAGTGAAAGAAGAGGAAAAATGTGAGAGAATGTGAAGTAGCCATTCTCATTTCGATCTAGAGAGAGAGAGAGAGAGAGAGAGTTTGCATAAAATATTCCACAAGATGAGTTTTTCTAGGAGGATAGTTTCCTGGCCATATTTATACTTGAATCTTGGCATGTGAAATTGAAGATACATAAATGATTCACGACGAGATTCAAATTTAAAATCTTCAAATTCCTTTGTACCATAATAGATGACATCCCATCATCTAAAACTTTGATCTAGTTAACAAGTTGACAAAAATTCAATCTAAATAAATAAGAATTCTTGACCAATTCTTTTTTTCAAAGAATGCTCAAAATCTTCGAATTTGGATTTCCAATCCACAAGCTTTTTTTGGTTCGAAAATATATTTATTCTGACATAGATGGAGAAATGCATTGGAGTACTGACGTGTATCATGCACTTGAATTTACATATGGCACCAACCAAGAATGGGTATAAAGTGAGCGACAAGGTTCTCAAATAATATAGTGAACACAGTTTAAAGAATGAAAATTGTCTTAATAATTGATTTGTTTGGATCCCTTTGAATCTTGTCCTGATGGGGAATATTGCATTGTTAGTGTTTCTAATTTATTGTCGCCGTAGTAAGTTGGTATTCGACCTTTATAAAGAACAAGATGATCACTCAGCTTTTCATTGCGGTGTGCATCAATCTCCAATTGTGAAAATCATCAAAATCTCAATTAAATTGTTATGTAGTCACCACGAGATTGCCTCATTCAAATTTCTAAACACCAGCCCAAGTTTGGAAATGAAATCTGGCTTCTAAATTAACTTAGAGATGTGAGCACGAGATGACTTAAAAGCTCTGTGGTCGGAAGCAATAGATGACAAAGAAACTTGAGTCAATGCAAAGAAGTGAAATTTAGAGTGCATTTGATTGCGATCATGAAATTTGCATGAAAATAAAATAAATTTTAGGCAATTCAATTGCCTAGAACTTATTTGTATGGAAATTATTAATTAAATGTGTTTGATTGATTTAGTTTTCAACCTAAAATATTATATATGTCTATTTTTTATTGGTGATTAGTTGAGAGATAAGTGTTAGATGAGAGACAAAGAGGGAGTGAATTACTTGGAAAATAAAAATCATACTTCCCTAAAGAAAATATTTTCGTTGTTTTGAGAAAATATGATCAAATGAACAAAAGTTGAAAAATACTTTCACGGAAAAAATTGTCAATTAAACACCCCAAAAATAGAAATTTGGGTGGAAAAATGATTTTTTCCATAAAATATTAAGCAAATCAAACACATTTTTAGAGAAAAGCCCAAGTAAAAGAAGATGAGAAAAGTGGGAGAATGTGAAGTAACTATTCTTATTTCGAGATAGAGAATTTGCATAAAATCCTCGAGATAGTTTGCCGGAAAGCTAGTTTTCAGGTCATAATCATACTAAGAGCATCTCTAATAAATTCTTGAATAGCCTCATTCTTCTTATTTTGGAAGAGTCCAATAGACTCTATAGTTAAAAGTTTAAAGCAAAGAATGAATTTGGATCTCCAAATATAAAGAGCCAAGTACTCTCTCTATATTATAGTTCTTGCTGTAAATGCTAAATTTATTAGTAAATGACAATTGTACCCCTGCAACTCTAAAAATTATTATCATTGTAACCCTAATTCTTTCATATAAATATGGGGTTTTAATTCTCATTATAACACACACAAGTCTATTGGCATTTCTACTTTCTTCTATTTTTCTTTCTAGTTTATAACACATTATCGGCACGATTCTCTCAAATTAAAGTTATTAATTAGAAAGTAATAATTTTTTTGACACCTGTACTGAAATCAATTTGATGATACGTGAATTTTTATTTATACATAAGCGAATCATCTGTCACGTACTCTTTGCTTTATGTCGTAATCATGATTATTAAATCATATAAATATACCAGCTTCTTGTAAATTATATAGATTATGCTACAATCATTGCATTTTAATTCATGCCCTTAATTCATTCATTTTGATATGTTTTCACACCTTTAACGTCTGCGTACGTGGAATTCATTTTGAAGATATTCATCTAAAGTTATTCATTCCTTTAATTTCTATATATGTGAATTCACATGTTTGGTACCTTTGGCATGTTGGTAAAAATTTAGTTAATTCTGTTAACTTCTATTTATGAAGATTTTTTTCTAATGCATGTTTGGTAATTAAACTTTATATCACATCATGTCTATATGATAATTAATATTTTAGCCCGATTAAATATTTTTTATTGTTCCTTTATGAACTTTAAATTTACAATCCATCATGTTGTTACTGATAGTCCAATAATAGCTAACCAAGTGTGGGATAAATTGATTTTTAGAACTTTTTCGAAAAATGAATCTAAAATCAAGCACGTAATAACACGATAGATTAATTCAAATAGTAAACACGAATATGAAAGCAATAAGTAAAGAGAGATAGAGAATACTTACGATATAATTATGGAGGTTCGATCCAACACAATGATCCACGTCCTCCGTTACCAAGCTCTTCGGCACGAGTTAATCCAATTTCACTAAGTTGATTGACTTATGGTGCAATCCTATTATTTACAAAGCTTTCAGTAACTTACAAACAAGGAATATCGATCCTTATAAAACGTTGAGCTTTACAGGACTCAGCACGACCCACAAGTTAAAAATAAAATTGATTTTACAAATTGAAACTTCTCTCTTAAACTTTGATGTGTAAAATGATTTTTACAAGTGTTAGGTATGAAAAACTTTGATGTGTAAAATGATTTTTACAAGTTAATTTGATCAAAAGTTCTAAAATGATTTGATAATAATGAATGATATGGGAAATCAATAAAATTTTGCTCAAAATAATATCACTTGAATGTTCTTAAATTGTTGTAATAAATGACGAGTTGGTATTTATAGCAGTTGAAAAAGTGAAATCTTTAGCCAAACTGAACTATCATCCGATCGTCAAGAATGGTACCGGACGACTGAAAATAGCCGTTGCAAGTCAGAATCACAAAGGTTGAATTTTCGACAATTGCAGCCGAATCGGACGTCCGGATGGCCAGAACTTGGCCTCTCTCTTTTTTTGTTTTGTTTGCAACCGATAAATGGTATGACGTTTTTTACTTGATATTTTCAATGTAAGTGATGCTAACAAGATTGAAAATTAAGTTGAAATTCTTACCTTTGAAAAAATAATTTTTGTCCAAACATTTAATGAAGTGAATTTTTATCATGCATAAAAATTCGTCACTTGTGCTTTTCAACGAGTCAATGCTGGGGATAAAGTATTTTACCTCTACAAATGAGTTCAAACATATAGTTCTAATATTTTCGATCGATTTGGCGTGAGTACACGATTTGTTGCTTGATTTGAATTTGACGCAAGTGCTCGATTTGTCTCCGATTATTTTGGCGTGAGTGTTTAATTGAGAATACTCGATTTCCAAACTCGATTGTGAATACTCGATTCCGTCTTGAGCTTTCTTGATCGTCACCTTCACGTCATTTGTTAGCAATTGTTTTGTCTCCAATTTGATTAAGTTCGTAACATGTAAAAATGAAGACTCGAATATAAATGTTAAATATACAAATACTTTTTTGTTATAATCAAAACGTAAGATAGACCATATGTCAACAGTTACTTTTGAAATAACACAACACTATAATTAATATTCCAGAAAATTATTAGTTGCTCATAAAGAGCATAAATTATAATTTTTAATATTTTAGAGTATTGATATATGCTTTTAAAGAAGCGATAGCAAAATATAACGTGCTCTTGAAGTAGCACACGTTCCGAATAATATATATCTCATTGAGTTCATGAAGAAACACAAATTAAACATCTTAATACTGGGTTGTAATTTTTGAAGAAAAATAATTTCCTATATTATTAATATTTAAGAAGAATTTTAATTTCTCGCTCTTGAAGAGTATGAATTATAATTTTCAATATTTCAGAAAAATATTGATATATTACTCTTGAAGAAGCAATAATTAAAGACAATTTACTCTCAAAGTAGCATATATTTCAAAGAATATATAATTTTGAATTCATATTTATCCCTGAAGGAAAACATATAACCAATGTCATAATGACATTGATTAGTTTGATTTTTTGAATGATATATGATTATATAACGTTTAATCATATTTTTCGAAATTAAATAATTGAATTTTTGAATTCATGTTTATTCCTAAAGGTCAATATGTAATTAATGTCATGAGGAAATTGATTAGTTTGATTACTTGAATGATATATGATTATATAATATTTAAGTATATTTTTCGAAATTAAATAATTGAATAATATCTTATATTAAACCAAAAGTTCAATTTGTTTGACATGATCAGTTGAACCATCATCGAATCAATAAATATGTTAAATTATAAATTCAAATGGATATTCAATGAACAATCAGAAGATTCTTCAATCTAATGAATTCCTATATTTTATTTGTTCTCTTTATCAAAAATTGATTATTAAACATTATTAACTAAAATAGGGACTGAATCCCATATATTTTTGAAAATTAATAAGAATGATATATGTTGACTATTTAAATATTATTTGTATCTAATAGATTTGATACATATAGTAGATGATTGCACGATGTTCGCAACCTGAAATTCGCAAAAATTGACAAGTTTAAAATTTAACACTCCATAATTTTTGGATTACTCAATCAAGACAGTGTCTTGTCAATGCTAATGATCCAAATATCAACTGTTTAATAAGTATTAATTGAGATATCGATAAATGATTTAACACTATTGCTTGTTAAATGCCTCCTATTAATTTAATTGAGAACAAAACACTTCTCATTTCTATTTAAGGAATGTTATTACACATCATGACAACATCATAATTCTCCTTGTTATAATTGGCTTATGATCAATACCTAATTTTTTCATTTAATTATTTTGATAGTGCAGTATATGTAAAATTAATCTGCCACAATGTAATTAGATGGAAAGTAAAAAATACTAAGAATAAATGAGTAGTTTGAATCTTTACATAATATCTTAACCCCTAACGGGTGATATTTCATAAAGCGAATTGGTGATTGTCAATTTGATTAGACGATTTTCTCAGCATTAGGGGCAATTAAAAAGTTGGAAATAATATATAAATGCATCATTATCTAAATTTTCATAAAAGATAATTTGAACCAGAAGTTTGAAAGATAATTAATTTAGATACATTTACTGATCAAATATATTAATAATATCCAACACACTAGCTTTAAATGCTCCAACTCAAATTAACGTCCTGGAGAATAATTAGTTAATATTATATTTGATAAATTTATGGCGTATCTTAAGCATGATAATATTCAATTCTAATCTCCAAACGAAAATAGAGTAATTAGAAAAGATGATCCCATTAAGGTGACATATACTTTTGATAAGTATTTAGACATAACAAATTATAAAACCCTATAAGAGATTCACATACTTGAAATATTGAAAATTGAGATATCTCAATAAGTTATGTCATTATGAAAAAAGAAATAGAATAGAAAAAGAAAAAGTTGTTGACATTTATTGCATCGTATTATGAATAGTGAGGAATCAAAATAAATTCGTTAAACATATCGATCAAAGTAATGATTGGCCAAATAAATGACGAGATCATATTAAATCGAATTTACTAGAGAAACTTAAAGTTTCCGAATGCGATCATAGTAAGATTGAACTTACTAGAGAAACCTGAANTATTATGAATAGTGAGGAATCAAAATAAATTCGTTAAACATATCGATCAAAGTAATGATTGGCCAAATAAATGACGAGATCATATTAAATCGAATTTACTAGAGAAACTTAAAGTTTCCGAATGCGATCATAGTAAGATTGAACTTACTAGAGAAACCTGAAGTTTCTGGATTCACAATTTGAAAGTGTATTTTTATACAAAATGAAAATAGAAAAAGAAAAGTCGTAATATAAAATGTACGACCATTTACATAATTTCGCGAAAAAATTGTATAAATAGATGAGTTATCATGTGGTGGATGTAATCCCAAGTCCCTACCTTGTTAGTATGACAATGCTTGAAATTTGATATGCATGTAATAAATGTGATTATAGACAATTTATCTTGTGTGATTTTGATACTATTATGAAAGGATTTAATATGCTTGAAGCATAACTCAAGTGATATTAACGTGAGGGAGAGTAAGTACGTCTTGTACTCTTTTTCCCTTGATCGAAGTTTTGTTTTATTGGATTTTCCTGGCAAGATTTTTAATAAGGCAACATTTGTGACGTATTCAAGAAATTAATGTACTATTTTTCCTTTATTAGGATTTTTCTTATAAGGTTTTTCCTAATAAGGTCTTTGATAGCCCAATGATAACTAACAGGGGGGAGGTGAATTAATTTTTAAAACTTTTTTCAAAAAATTAATCTAAATTCAAGCATGTAAAGACTAAATAGATCAATTCAAATAATAAGCGCAAATATGAGAGCGATAAATAAAAAGAATAGCGGTTGCAAACGATATAATTATGGAGGTTCGATCCAAAGCAATGATTTACGTCCGTCGTTACAAAACTCTCTGGCATGAGTAAAGCTTTTTCACTATATTGATTGACTTTTGGTGCAATCCAACATTTTACAATGATTCCGATGACTTACTTTTTTCTTCATCGTTAGGAATATGAACGTTGAGTTTTAAGAGACCTCAACATGACCCACTATTAAGCTTTAATGAGACCTCAATATGACTCACACAGTGACTTACAACATAGAGCACCGTATATAATGTTGATCTTTACGGGACTTCAATATGACCCACAATTTATCAAATTGACTTTACAATGAAATTTCTCTCTTGATAAATAATACGAAAAAGTTAAATATTAAGAAGGGCTAACACTTCAATGAATAGCAACAAACTCAAATGTTATTTGAAAAATTCAGGTAAATATGATAGACAAAAATTAGATTTAATAAAAAAGGACTACCTCCTTAAATATTGTTAATGGCCTCAAATGCTTTGATCAAAAATTCACTAACGGTGAACTTGTAAGTAAAATGCTTAGGTCTCTCTCGGAGAATTGGAGCTCGTTGAGAATATTGATAGAAAACCCCCAAAAATATTAATACATATTCATTGGAAGAACTCTATGGAACATTGATGATATATGAGATAAAACGCACAGAGAAAAAAGAGAAGACAATAAAGAAGAGGAAACTTTAAAATTCGCAGTTGATGAAGGCACTTCAAGTGAAAACATGAATGATGAAGAACTTGATGATCTAGTTCTTTTTATTAAGAAAAAGAAAAGTTTCCACAACAATCATTGATACCAAAAGGAAGAAGAAAAGGGCAGAGATAAGAAAAGATTTATCAAAAAGAAAGCACTTTAATCAACATGGGATGAAAGTGATTTTGATGACCATGAAGAAGATAAGAATCAGGAGAAAATTGCCAACAAGTGCTTAATGGCTATTGATGATGAGGTAAATTTAAATGAAAATTGTTCATACGATGAATTATCTACCTTTTATGATGAAATTTTTGAAAAACTTGTTTTAAATCACTTGATCCTCAAAAAGAAGAATTATTTATTGAAAAATGAGGTAAAGAAACTTTTGAAATTCAAAATGATTTTGAAAAAGAAAAAGCCGAAACGAATAGCACATGCCCTTAATGACAAAAGTGATGGAGGAAACCTCAGCGTTGATGAACCACTCATCCTCGTGCTAAAGAAACAATAAATCAAAAAGCGTACAAACTTCTAACACTTGTACACATTTTTCTAATGGAATAAGTCTTAAATAAAACTAAGTACATCGACAAAGTAATAACATAGAAAAGAAATTGAAGAAATTAACACTAGTGTAAACAAAACAAGATTTCATTCACTAAAAGATCATTACATATAGGGGGCCAGAAGCCATTTACATTAAAAGAATAATAAAGTACAAAAACCTAAGTTAAGAAGGCGGGGGATAGGGAATGGTGCTAGTAAAGGGATTGTTGACCTATGGTTCATTTCATCCTTAATGTTTTGATCATAATAAACAAGATTAGTATTGTTTCTAATAATTAATGTTGAGTGATGATAGTTCAATATTAAAATCAATCAAGCCTTGCCAAAATCAACACATTATAAATAGGATTCAAAATAAAGATCAAAATAGAAGGTAAGCATTTAAGTCGAATCATTCAAGATAAACAACATTTTGCATATAGGTCCAATTAAATTTGATATATTGTATGTAGTGATGTCAATGGGCCGAGCCGGCTCGTATAGCTCGTGCTCGTCACGTGTCGAGCTCGGGCTCGTTACGAGCTCGGCCCACGAGCTCGGCTCGTGAGCTCGCCTAAATTTTTCTTTTTTTAAAAAAATTATACCTATACCTTTTATAAAAAAATAAAAAATAAAAAAATTTGACGAGCCGTTCGTCAAAAACGAGACTATCGAGCCAGCCTGCTCGGCTCGGGCTAGGGCTCAGGCTCAGGCTCATCTTTTTTACGAGTCCGAGCGGCTCATGGCTCGTTTTTTACCAGCCGAGTGGTCGAGCCGACGAGCCGCTCGACTCGATTGCCACCTCTACTTGTATGTGTCCATGGAAGAATTTTCTAGTAATTATACCGCGTGGTTAAATATTTGGCATTAAATATTTGCAAATGATTTACAAAAAGACACAAATTCAAGATCTTCCAATTCTTTGATATCATACTAAGCCCTTGTTTTGTTTAAAGTTAAAAATCAAATTTTTAGTAGATTTAGATAAAAATTAGTGAAGGTTGAAAAGTTGACAAAAGTTATGAGCAATATGAAATGTGTGATTGAAAATAATGAGTTTGAAAAAAAATAAGTTTAAGAAAATGGGGGTCAAAGTGGGCTAACTGAAATATTATCTCCAAAACTTTAATCTAATTATCAGATGGACAAAATGCAATATAGATAAAGAGAATTCTTGAACATTAAGTGCTCAAATTCTTCAAATTTGGTTTATCCAACCCAAAAATGTAGCCACAAAGAAAATAAAAATGTAGCATCATATGCCAAATTCATTGGAAAAATGGTATACCTGGGACAGAATTTAAGGAACGTTGTAATTATGAATTTTTAGTCGTAACTGATGTCAAAATATGGGACCGACCACGATTGGACATAAAATGGGGGCCAATTTGCTCAAATAATTTAGACAATACAGTAAAAAGATAACGAACTGGCTTCATATATAATTGATTTGTGTGGAAATTAATAACCATTAGCCTTTGATTTTCATGCTTCACGAGACCCTTCTTCTACCTCTATTGGTATGCAGTCATGTCCTGAAAGGGAAAGTGCATTGTTTGGTTAGCATAGTAAGTTAATCTTCAACCTTTTAAAGATCACGTTTATCCACAACCTTTGATTTTAAAGATCACATTCGTTTGCCCTTGTGTTTTTTTTCCTTTCTTTTTTCCTTTCCCCTTTTTTCTTCACCGTGGAAAAAGTTTCCATCTAGAAGTATTGGTTGAAGGAATGGAAACAATTGACATGATTCTTCATGATATTTTTCCAATTGTGTGTGGGATTGTCTGCCCTAATCATTGATTTTGTGATTATGACACAATCTTTTCTAATTCGACTTTGAAACAAGAAGGCAAACAATTCATAATTTTCAACATGGTATGAGAGCGGGTTTAGTTCAATTCTTGAGGCTAAACTGGTGAGCTTCTATTATCCGCGAGTGACTTAGTGCCACTAGTCCAGCCATGTTTTTTTTAGATATCTTCCTCTCTATTTTTTTTTTCAGTATTCTGAATTTAGTTGGCCAAAAACTTTGATCTAAGAGGGACAAAATATCATTTAATAAAGAAAATTCTTGAACAAAAGTGCTCAAATTGTTTCTCTTGATCCATTGATCTGTATATTGAATAATGAATCTTGAATTTTGATCTTTAAATCATGATTTCTTGTTCTTTAATTTAATTGCTCCAATTCTTTCTCTTGATATTGATTATAATTCTTGATTCTTGATTATGGGTTTTGGATCTTCCTTCTCAATATGTTTTTTCTTGTATACTTGTATTGATGGGATGACACAAAGAATGAGAAAATTATATATGAATTGTAGATCATAACCCTTTATATAGTTTCCATATGTATTTGATCCATCGTCAAATAAAAACCTTAATGGATCCGATCTCTGAACATATAATACGACTCATACTTTATTTAGATGTCCAAAGTCCAATTACTTTATTCTTTATGAGAAAATTAGACCCAGTACTCTAAAAAGAAAAAAAATGATTAATAAGCTTAAACCAAATTAAAGTTCTAATAACCGTAATTATTACATCCACTAAAATATAAAACACTTGATAGTCAGCAAAATCTTTCCAAAGACTAACGATGGCACTTCCCATTTTCGCAATTAAAAATAGGATATTAATTCAATTGTATTTATGAAATAATTAATTTAATATATATTTTATTAATTTAATATATTAAGATCACAATTTTATAGTATTCGGTCACAAATTATCAAATTAATTAATCACAAATTATTTATCGGTTACGAATACAAAATTTTATAGGTCACAAATTAGTTTACGAGTACAAATTAAAAAATATATATGTTACAATTTATTTATCGATCACAAATCAAAAAATTTATAAGTCACGACTCAAATTTTAGGTCACATTACTTATTGTCACAAGTAATCGGTCACAAAATATCCAATTTGTTGGTCACAATCTTAAATAATTGGTTGCATATTATTTATTAGTCACAAATTAATAAATTTATTCATCACAATCAACCAAAATAATTGGTCACAAACCCCAGTCCACGCCATTCTACCCATAATTACTGCACCATCAACACAACCACCACCACCACAAACATCTCACTACTACAACCAACAACACAACTACCACACCACCACCCAACAACCAGCTCACCGCCAACACCACCTTACAATTTGTAACAAATAAAAACAAGAACCCAAAAGGCCGGCACCATCACACTGCCACCAATACCACCTCACAATCTGAAACTCACAAAAAGAAACAAAAACAAAAAAGATGGCACCACCTCATCGCCACACCACCACTACCAACAAAAACTCATAATCTAAAACTCACAAAAAAAAAAAGTCGGCACCACCTCACTGCCACCATCACCTTTCAATCTGAAACATAAACAAAAACAAAAATAAGAACATCAGCTATGCGGCGCTGTGAACGAGCACCGCTGTGGCACTTAGATCAGCACCGTACAACAACAATACGAAGGTGACGGTGCGTGCGGAGTTCAAATCAGTGACACACAATGGCATGGCTTCTTTGTGCTTGGTGAAGGGAAGGTGGCAGCATGGCGTGCGAAGATAGAGACGGGAGAGCTACGTGACGTGCAGGGAAGAAAGAGACAGAAGAAGGCAGAACGGTGTGGCTTCACAGCGAAGTGCACAATTGCACGGCAGAGTTCGAAGGTTGTCTTCAATGACGATATTCCATGTGAAGTAGTGAGAAGAATTCTGAAAAGCGATATTATAAAGAAAAGAAATAAAATTCAAAGGAGTCCAAAAAAGGATAATCATTTAGCCATTGTTTGAGCTCATGTTTCCCAAAATTCATTTTCAACCACACATTTTCTCATAAAATAATTTTACACGTAAAATAAAACTTTTTCTTATTTTTTAACCATATTTTTTTTTTTCCCAAAAATTACTATTCTAAAACATATTTTCTCCCAAAATGAGGCTTACGAGAGGCCTTAGCTATCAAATCAAAATTATAGAAGGGGTGCATTCATGGGCTAGTTTAGCTATCAAAATTGTAAAAGTGGTTGCGAATCTATTCTTGCTGTCGTGCCTCAGTCAACACTAATTTCCCATTTAGCTATCAAAAGTTTTCAAAACGAATGCCCACATTTCACGAAAAACAAAATCCCAAAAGAAGCCAATATAATGAAAATTGAAAATCCTCAACAGGATTCTAATTCCTTTGCTACTAAACCAATATAAAATGCAATTGTACTGACAACACCACAGTGTTCCACCAATTTCCTAACCATAATGCTAAATGTATATTCTTTGGTTGATATTATTTTTTACATTGTCTTTGTTGTTTGAAAATTATGGGCAGAGAAATTGTTGTTATTTTTAAACTGTCCAATGATGTTTTGCCATATAACACAATCTAAAGGAAAATGTAAAAAATAATGTACATGCATCATGATTGTTTCGTAACCATTTGATACTCATTCAGATAGCAGACAACTCTTGGTAGATTTTACATGGATCGCGCTTGAAGCACTAAAAATTGACAACATTTCTATTTCGCCAGCAATCCCAAAGCATGATCACGAGGGTTCCCATCTCTATTTCATCAAGCTTTTAGGACAAACTCACCCATATTATCCCTGACATGTCTTCAAACCATTTCCCCAAAAGGACTGTTGTACCAAGCTCGGACAATTGATGTTAAAAAAGGTGTTATTGGGTTCTTAAGCATTTTTCTTTCATGAGACGAGGCGTAAGCCTCCCCATAAACCAAAAATCTTTTAAAATGCAAAATGAACTCATAATAAATCATAAATAATCTTCAAAATTCATAATAAGGGATGTACTACAAGTTCATGAACTTGTATCCATATCTAGTACTCCCTCTATAAGCCTATCTGCCCATGCCTCTTGATTTCTACCCTAATAAGAGGTGGATGGGTCACAAGCTCAAACTATATTTCGATCTCTCAAAATTTAACGAAATCAATGAGATTATTGGTCGATATTGT
>CAIGRN010199633.1:0-12693 GCA_903798345.1 Fraxinus anomala | reverse complement strand
CTTACTTCTTCTTCATATTATCTTTATTACTTCAAATTACTCTACTCAAAGTTGTTATAATTTAGCCTAGCAAGGTTGAATTATTTTGGGGGCGAGGGAAGGCTGACTTAACGTATTCTCGTAGGGACGGGAATTGATAGCGTTAAGGCCGCACGATGTCTAGTTTTCTAGTGTGAGAATTTTAGTCCCGTAACACGCCGCTCACGTGACTTGCCCCACATACGAGTCGAGCAATAAAATCCTCGTGTGACAACTCCCGAACCACTGCTAGGAGAGCCAACCCTAGCCCCCCAAAAAATACAACAATTGTCATTGCTACATTTTGCTGCCGTGTAAGGTCTAATCATTTGACTACTTGATCATTCAAATTTGAATTGGTATAATTATACCACTTTGAAAAAAAAAATTCACTATCTAATCTCTACTTTTATATTTTCTGTTGTATTATTATACTACGTAATGGCTAGCTCATAATTATCTTATTCGAATATGTTATGACGCTCGTAATATGAAAGAAAAATTAAAATTATTTTTCATAAACTACAAAGGTGATATTTCTTCAATCTTTAATTCGGTGTATTCTCCCGACAGTAATCAATATGTATATTTGGTAGCATTATATCTTTATGATCTTTTTTTACTCTTATACAAAAATATTTTTTTGTTAAACACGTTGCATCGAATGAACCTAACCGTGACGATGTACAATTTACAAATCGTTGCACATAATTTACAAATTTTTAATTTGATTAATAAAATATTTACCGTATCACGTGAAGTTAATAATAATATCTTTCGACATTTGTAGCGATTGATTTTTTCCTTTTGTTCAGATAGAGTGTTAGAATATAATTACCTTGTTAAGTTTTACAACCAATGATACAATCTGATGCTCAAATATTAGAAGATCCATCAAGTAAGTTAGGAAGTGTAAAATGAGACATCTACATGGTATGAGACAATTGTACGGTCCGACATCTTCAATTTACTTCAATGGTAAAATGCACAATGATATTAGTGCCCGATTTTGTTCATGAGAATTCGGGGCTTGTTCGCAACATCTATGACTTTATAAGCACTACTACATGAAGCCTCGTGTTGCACCAATATGTATCGTGAGGCTTGGGTAGTCTAACAACCTGAGTAGAACATGTGTATATGTGCCGATGGCTTCGAGAAGAGGATGGTGGCCTTTTGACACCTTCTCGGCTTTGTAATTATAGACTATGAAAATACTAGTATTTTGTGAAAAAATTATGCACATGATATTATTTTTTTCAAATTTAACTCCGCCTGCTTATCTTGCCACCGATCCCAAACTCCAACAAAGAGAAGATGGTTTTTAGAACTCTATAAATCTTTTAATAATTTCTTTTGAAAAAAAAATAATAAAAAAAAAATAATATAAAAATAAAAATATTTATTATTATTATTATTATTATTATTATTATTATTATTATTATTTTATTTTTTTTACGCTCATCAGTTCTTTTCACAATGCAGTTTTAAAAAATATAAAACATAAAAATCCCTCTCTCTCATTTCGAGGAAAAACGAACGTACGGAGACAAACCTTGCGAAGCTAATATTGGTTTCTCCGGCGGAAACCCGATCCACTCCATTCACAGAAGATCCGAATTCAATTGATTGGATATTTCCGTATTCTATAGATGGCTCCAGTTTCAGCTCTCGCCAAGTACAAATTAGTGTTCTTAGGAGATCAATCGGTCGGGAAAACTAGTATTATCACAAGATTTATGTACGATAAATTCGATAACACTTATCAGGTAAAGATCAATTATTCATCATCGATATTTGATTTTGTTTTATAGTATTAATTTGCTTAAAGAGTACAGATCTGACTGCTAAAGTTTCTAATTTGTTCGCATTTTCTGAGATTTTAGATTTTTATCTTAATTAATAGTGAATTTGTTTAGGTTGCTAGTTTTCGACAACACTCAATTAACTGGTTAGTGCTCTTACGTTTTTATTTTATTTGATTAATGATCTCATCCTAGTCGTCCGATGTCTCGATAACGTCTGATCTGTTACTTAACTTTTTATGATCTTATTAGTGTAATCCAGGCTGGGACAGTGTTTTGCAACTTTTTTTGTAACTAGACTTACTTGACTTTTACGATCTTATTAGAATTTTTATCTAGTCTCGATCAGTTTAGAGAAATTGATAGCCGGCTTTAGTTTGTTGATTTTTATGCAAAAACTAAACTTGCATCTGTTTAGTACTCAAAGAAGGAATACAGGCAGGGGATATTCTTTGATTAAAATGTTAATTTAAGATCGGGCATGCTCGCCTTAAAGCATGCAACTTGTTTGTTTGCTACTCCTAGTTTACATCTAAACCTTCTCATTGAAATCTATTTGTTTACTTCAACTGATTAATTCTAATTTAATCATATCTGAATCTGAATTCTAACATCAATCTTAGAGGCATTAACTTATTGGTTTGGTACTTCTTAATTATTAGTTTTTTGATCCAGGCTTGCTCCATTCACCTTCGTGTATTTATCCTCCATTTACCTACTATAAACTAAAATTGTGCCTGTTTGAGCCCCTTTTTTTTTAAAATATAAAATGCATTTTGGAATAGTAGATTGATGGAGAATGTGTGGTTAAAAAATAAGGAAAAGTTTTGGATTTGCGTGTAATATTATTTTATTAAAGCATGCGTGGTTGAAAAGAAGAGAGAGAAAATTTTTGGAAACAATGGGGATTAAACAAGTGCGGAGTGTCTTTACGTTATGATCAAACCTTATGGAACTTGTTTAATATAAGCACTCTCTGAATTTCCCACATACCCGATTAATTCCAATTGATTTTTTTTTTAATTACATATAAGGAAAGAAACAAAATACTCTTATGATATGCATGGCATACTCTCATGTTTTGATAGTGGACCTTTTCATGTTAAACAATGCCTGTCCTTCAATAGGAGACAAATTCTTATTATATCTTTGATTTCCTTAATTGCTTTTCAGGCTACTATTGGTATTGACTTCCTTTCGAAGACCATGTACCTTGAAGATCGAACAGTAAGATTGCAGCTTTGGTAAGATATGTTTATTGATAAAATAATGTCATCCATACAAAAACATATATGTAACAGCGTTGTGCTTGGTTCAGAACTTCAGATGAACTTTAGATTGTTGCCTTGTAATGTGTGTATATTACCTGTCATTATCATCATAGTATTAAAATTAATCTGATAATATGAATTGAGTGTTAAAATTATAGTATATTGCAAAACATTCTCCTGCTGGGTTTCATCGTCATTGGTCAATTGATAGCAGTGACAGTTTGGCTGATTTAAGGCCCGAAGAGATTGAAGATGCTATTATCGAGCTGCTGATTTATTTGTGCATACTCTTCTGTTCCGTGAACTGTTCGACATGATATCCTGATTACATTTTTGAAAAATGCATGAAACTTTGCATTTAGACATTTTTCATCCCATGTTGCAATTGGGCCTCTCTCAAGGCTGTTCGGTGGCATGGAAATTGGTCTATGAGATTTGAATTTGTGGAAAACTCAGTTCAGACTGAACTCCAATCCCAAGACCGCTTCACATTCCAGCTGTAAGCGTCTGGCAAAGTAACAACATCAAGTCCGGTGTGGAAAGCTTTTTTCTTATTTTATTGTGGGATTGTATTGGTAAAGAGGTGTTAGAAAGACGGTTCGCTTGACTTCATGTCTCTTTTCTGCAAGGCCCCTTAAGCGTAGTTGTTGCATTTTGGCATGCTTGCACACACTGTTGCATATTCCCAATTTTGAATATATTTACTTTGGATTTCTTGTAGAGTTGTTGACTTTTGGCAACTTTATTTTTATTCTTATGTGCACAGGGATACTGCTGGACAAGAAAGATTTAGGAGTCTAATTCCGAGCTATATAAGGGACTCTTCAGTTGCAGTCATTGTGTATGATGTAGCAAGTATGAATCTCCCTGCACAATGTAATTTTATATGTTCACACTACACACAGAAACTGAAAACAAATTGATACTTGAGAATCTAGAACAAAAATATAGTTGCTGAAATTTATTATCGAACTGCTAACTTAAATTCTGTCTTGCGTTGGTTCTCCTGTACTTTGTACCCCGGTATCTCCTATTTAATTAAAAACAAAAGAAACTACTTGTAAAAGAGACTACTTATAACCGCCTGACAAAGTGTTCTTATGGTCATGCCACAGTCTTTCAGTTTCAATGCTCTTCATAAGCATTTCCCAATCCTTTCTCATGTTTGTTGACTTGACTTGAGTTTTGTATATTTGCTCTATAAATGTGCATTGGCGATAATTTTACCTATTATTTTGATGACTTTTAGGCAGGCAGTCTTTTCTCAACACTTCAAAGTGGATTGAGGAGGTTCGCACTGAGAGAGGCAGTGATGTCATCATCGTGGTCGTTGGCAATAAAACTGACTTAGTGGAGAAGAGGTAGGGATATTGTTGAATTTTTCCCTTATTTTTGTTTTTCATATAAGATGTTACTGATCAATGAGATTCTGTGCTGTTTATTTTTCTTACTTTATTAGTTCTGTTTAGGGTCATTGAATCGTGGAGCTGAAACATATGCTATAAGAAAAATCAAAATAAATTACTAAGGTTATACAGATTACTAACTGGGTCAAGTTGCAAGCTTTTTAAAGAAATACTGCAGGAGATTTTTGTGAAATTATTCTATTTAATAAAGCTTAAGTTTGTTTTAAATACAATGCTTGCTCATTTAGAAATACGCAAAATTGTGTCCTGCATTTCAATTGCTAACCTTTTGATTGTCTTTTCTTCTCTAACCTTTATCAAATGCATTAGTTTGTTCGAAGATTATGTTCTTTTTTGTTTGAAGCAATGATGCTGATCTTTTTAATCAAAATCAAGTTATTAATGCTTAGAGCATACAACTGTATGGATTGGTCTTTAACATGTAAAAATACCTTGGTTGAAATACAATGGCCTTAAGTACGTAGAAAACTAATGGAAATTTTTCTTCAACCGGTAGAAGATTTTTTTACTGTGTATACATGCCAACATGCCTTTTGGCTATTAAATATGATAAACCGGTTTAGGATGTGAATGCTCAAAAATAATTTTGTTGAACTTAAGTTGGGAAGATGTGGGTTGGAGAAAAGAATGATGTGATGGAAGTTGTATGGATTCTGGCATAGGGACTGGAAATGGAGGTTATTTAGTCTCTTATGGGTTGGCCATTTATTTGGCCTCCATGGCAAATTTATAAATTGGTTATTTCAATGGACCCACAGGTACTATCTACTTAAACTGTTTATAAATTCTCCCCAAAGGGAGGCGAAATTGTGTATAGTGATTTTTGTTTTCCATCTCAAAGTAGCATATACACAAGTAAGATTCAGCTTCAACCCCTGATATTTTGTTCTATAGCTGTCATTTGTAAAAGAAAATGTTTGTTACGGGAAACAGTTTCAAGAGGGGAGTTAGTGCATGTGGAGTATCAGAAGAGCATCAGTGAAACACCAAAGTATGAGTATTATGGTCAAGAAACTTCAGCAAGCTATGACTACGTAATTATGTGGACGTGGTTGCTTTATGTGATTTCAATGCTTCTTACTTTGTCTAATAACAATTCTTAACCATCTTTCTTGACCAATTGCAGAAAGATTAGAGCAAGTTAATTTATCTGGTTTCTTCAGATATTATTATTTTTTGTCTACTTGTGCTTTGTTCATTTTTGACACCACAAATCTCCATTAGTGTGTACTTCAGTCTTTGCAGAATTTCTGCCATGGTGTTTTCTTTACACAGTCCATGAAGAAGTGTATAATTTTGTTGTTAAAAAATACTCAAGACTACTGGAAACTGTCTTGCTAATTGTCATCCCTTGTTCACTTCTCCATGTTTAGAATTTTGGATATTAGTACAAATTGGTAGATAGTATGAATTAAGTTTTATTCAGATCATGTTTGTTTAGTGATTTATTAAATAAGAACCATGGGGATATTCCCAAATGATAAATGTACAGCCACAAATCTCATGAGAAATGAACCTTGTGAGACAACTATTCAGATGTTTTACTGTATCATGATTTTGATATGTGCGGATTTTTTAGTAACGTGTGATAATTAATGAAAATGTACCATAGAGAATATATAATAGAACTTGAATGAGGGTGTGATCAAGTAGACATGAATGAATTGGTAAAAAATGTCTTGCTGCTTTGTCTCCTTATATAGGTCAAATAGTTTAAACCAATAGGCAATATACACATATATTCATCAGCTTAATGTTCTTGTATTTAATTCCTTTGAAATTATATTCTACTCTCATCTGTTCATGTGCATGGTGACAATTTAGGCAAGTCTCGATAGAGGAAGCAGAGGCCAAAGCTCGTGAACTAAATGTCATGTTTATTGAAACGAGTGCCAAGGCTGGCTTCAATATAAAGGTAAGTGGCGGCAGTTGTTGTGAAGTCTACTTTCAAATGTTCTAGTTGAGTGGTGGACTAAATATATGTGAATGTGATGGGACCTATTCTGATATGTCTTCTTCTGATTTCATTTTGGCAAGTGTTAGTTTTTTTTCCATCAAAATAACACAATGATGGATCGCAACATCCGGATGCACTTTTTTTGTTAAGAATCATATTATGGTTATGTTGAATAATCTTGCAGTTATAAATTTTAACTAAAGAATAAGCTACTATTTTGAAAGTAACTTCTACTTTTCTGTTATAATGTTTCTTTTGACATATAAGAGAAAATGTGACTTATCTAAACATGCTTGGGAGTGAAAAGTTACTCAAACGTAAATTTAAGCTTTGCTAAATCACAAATGAAATCAATCCATCATGATCAACAGGTGCACTTTTTAAAGCTGTAGTGCTCCAATACTTACGTTTTAAGGCCAATTGTTTCAGGCACTATTTCGAAAGATTGCTGCAGCCTTGCCAGGAATGGAGACGCTATCCTCAGCAAAGCAAGAGGACATGGTTGATGTCAACCTCAAGTCGAGCAACACAAATGCGTCTCAGTCACAAACGTCAGGAGGATGCTCATGTTGATAGAAGGTCTCGTATGATGATGCATTATTATGTTTTGGCTTCGACCCTTCAATCCGACTGTAAAGTTCTTCCGTCTCATTGGTTGCATTTGGATTTACATTGTAGTTCACTAGTTTTGTGTCATCTCTTACTTGCATCACTTGTGTGGACCTGTAATTATCAAGGCTTTAGATAGTCATAGACAGATTATTTTTATCGGCGAGTTATATTTGTAGTGGGTTAATGTCGTCTTTTGAGATTCTTTAAAGTAAAGTTTGATTGAATTTTTCAATGAAGCTGTGTTTCAGTTTCTCTTCTGAAGTAGTTTGAGATTAGGCGACACAGAGTTTTTTACTGGAAAACAATTTGGGTAAATTCCATGGGGGGTCGCCCATCTTTGCCAAGAATGGCATTTCGGTTCCCAACCTATCAATGTGGTACCAGAGTCCCCAGCCTTTCAAAAATATACTGTAGATGCTGCATTGATGGACCAAATAAAGTGGTGAAAAGAGATTTGCACAATCGAGTCAAATTCATTAGGATCGAGTCTGATTTATTTTTATTTTTTTTAACCTTATGAAAACAATGCCATATATTTAATTTCTTGCCTACCAAAGATGCACTAGTTTGTTAAACAGTATCAAAAAGACGTGTATCCATCTCTCCCAATTTATTCTCATTCCCATAAAGTTGTATTGCCAAATAAACTAAAAACGCTGACTCGATGAAACAACATGCATTCCAAACATGCTATATAATTAAAGAACACATGTACTTCGACATATATTGTGCATATTGATTTTCTGTGATTCCCTTTCAATCACTCGATGCTAGTGTTTTCGGTTTGCAAGAACTCCTCTTCCATGGTTGTTGATCATCCTCTTGCTGGTAGAGCTTCTACATTTAATTTTGGTGGGCAATATATAAGAGGAAGAGTTAGACGAACATAGGTAAGTTGTGTTTACCATGACATAAAATAACTAAGTCGAGCAAGGTTCACAAACTTTTAAAAGCTAGATTTAATACAACACAAGTGTAGCCTAAGTCATTGAGTGAATAAGGTCATTAACTAACAACACAATGAGATATAACTGAACATGATGTAATCAAACTTATGGTTGACACCCATATGCGAAGGGGATGCGTCCACAATGGCGGAGTAGATAGTTGATGAGATATTAGTAGTTTGACAATGAGAGCGAGAGCGGTATTTGAAGAAAACAATAAAATTACATATTTTGTTCATAAACTTTGATAAAAATGTGCGAGTAATCCACTTTTGATTAACCATACATAAAATACAAATAGAATAATATTTTATCAAATTTACTCGTCAATTTTTTTATGTGAGTCTTAGGTTAGGAAATATAACCTAAATTTAATGAAATTATGTGAAAATGATGGAATATGGAAATAGAAGCAAGTGTTGGAATTGAAAAAAAGTCCAATTTTAGGATTATATTTCACGAATTAAAGTTGAATAGATTATTCTTAACCCTACTTGTTGAAATTAAAATTTTAATTTAAATTAAAATCAACAATTAATTTTAACTATACATTTTATGAGATCTACTTTTCAATCATATATTTCATTAAATTTTATCAAAATCTATTAAAAATTTAATTTTATCCCCCATAGATGGGGCTTTGTTTCTTACCCGAACTTTTTACTCCATGTATTATAAAATATATATCTACTGATTTTAATCAGATTGAAACCTTTCTAGAAGTTAATCCTTATTGAATGTTACACAATAGAAAAATAAAAATGAATAATGCTTAGCCGCCATGCTTGGCCGCGGGAAACACACGATTCCTAACCCCACAGTTCCTACGCTGTTCCACATTATGTCGGGGAGAATTGCACAAATAGTCACCAATCTTAGATTATAGAGCAAATGCATCCTCCCATCTTTACCTGCACCAAATACTTTGAAAGTCAAGCTAAAAGATCAATGTTACCATCAATTTTCCACCAAATAGCTCATGAATTATTATAATTGATATTTCCTTTTTATCTTTTTTTTTTCGTTTGTTTGTTAGAGGGCTAATTAGGATTTCACGATGTCTTGAAATTCTTGGCAAGATGGGGATGGGAAGAGGTTCCCTTGTCCGCTCCATTGCCATCCCGGAGTAGCAAAAAACGTTAGGGGCAAAAAGGTTATATTTTGTAAAGTTAGGTATGCATTTGATCCATTTTCCAAATGTTGGGGACTATTGCACTTTTTCATAGTTTGCCAAGATTTCCTTTGTACAACACCAAAACGTACAACCGACTATTGAGCATCGCCTGATGGACCACACTGTGCACCTACCGCAGCATATCCGTACTTCCCACATAAAAAAACGAAAATTCTGATATTTTATTTCTAGAAAATTCACTTTGAAAAAAACCGGTCCAACTTGAACCGCTTGTTTTCAAGTCCACGACGCCCGCCATTCCTAGTCCTCTTGCTTAATTTCCAAGTTTCTTTTTTTTTTCCCCTTCAATTTTTGAAGATTTTTTGTGCTTAATATTCATCATAAACTTCAAATTTTGATCAAGTATCGTTATTATACGAAACAGAAAAAGTTTTGAATTCACAAAACGATGACTACAATGAAGAGTTTGATTGGATTGGTGAATAGAATACAGATAGCTTGCACAGCCCTCGGCGATTTTGGGGGCGACGATGACGCGTTTTCTTCTCTCTGGGATGCCCTCCCCTCAGTTGCCGTCGTCGGTGGCCAGGTCCGTATTTCTATTAACCTGTTGAGCCATAAAATTTTAGTCATGTAAAAAGAGAGAAATGATTCATTTGTGCACAAATAGAGTTTTCGAATTATATTAAAGCTGTAGGATTAGTAGTAATGTTGTTGGTTCTGTATTTACTTTGTGTTATGATTTTTGAACTTGTATTCATTACTTTTGCATGATCTTTCTACTATTGTTTTTTCTGTTCTTTCGGGGTTTGGACGCAAAACAGAGTTCAGGAAAGTCATCAGTGCTGGAAAGTATAGTAGGGAGAGATTTCCTTCCACGAGGGTCCGGTTAGTTTCTTCATTTTTTTTCGCACACATCATGATTCACGAAACAGAATTTGAATTGAAATATGATATTCATCTTGTGTCTTGGTGCTTTTGTTCGTTGTCGCGCTATGCAGGGATTGTGACGAGGCGGCCTTTGGTGTTGCAACTACACAAGACCGACGAAGGACAGGAGGAATATGCAGAATTTGCACATTTGCCGGACAGGCGATTTACTGATTTTTGTACGTGAAGCATCTCCCTTTTCAGATTTTTAATTTGTACTTATATAATATATTTGGGTGCATGACTTGGAAGAGCAAACTATAATTTTGTTATTTCATTTTTCTTTTGCAGCCTTGGTTCGCAAGGAAATTCAGGATGAAACTGATAGAGTCACAGGGAAGGCAAAACAGATTTCTCCCATTCCTATTCACCTCAGTATTTATTCCCCCAATGGTATTTTTCATCCGTCCAATTTCTTTTCATTCTGTTGAAAGAAAGGAATGTGTAGTTCTAATTTTTACTTTACCTTGTACAGTTCCTATTTATCTGGATCATAGACGAGGTCTCTTGGTATATTTTATTTGCTGCTGATATAGTTTTAATTGATTAGACTCTAAAAGGATCACATGTTGGTTTGAACATCAAACAGAATTAATGTAGAAACTAAAAGTTTTAGGTTAAGTAGAAACAAGGCAGATTAAATCGTAAGCCCTTTTAGTTAGTAGAAGTGAAGATGATAATGGATATCTATCGTGTTGTCTCAATAAGTGATTGTTTGAAGTATTTAAGCTTGACTGTTAACAAGGAATGAGGACTTGATGAGGAAATAATACTTACAATTGGAGCAGTTGAACGATATTAAATGTTACAAGGTCCTATGTGATGAGAAAGATATCAACCAAGTTAGGTAGTTGTATGCAACAAATATTACACCAGTTATGCTATTTGGAATTGATTGGATCATGAAAGGAAAACTTGTCTACGAGATAGCGTAACAAAAATGAGGACTTTACACCAACAAGAAGATGTGGTGCTAGTTTATAATAAATTAAGGTAAGTACGAAAATTATCTTGCATTGGCTTAAAGAAGTTCTTGTTCACAAGAGTGATGTCCTAGTATAATACAGTAACACAGGTCAGAATAGGATGAGAGAACCAAATTAACATGGTCAGTTGTTGCCGCAAAACATATGATTTCATTGGCTCTTTTGAAAGATATAGAGTTAGATTAAACTAAATGGCGAGAAAAGATTATGTAGCTGATACAATTTCAAAGGGCAAGGCTTAGCTAGTTGGTTTTTCTAATCAACTACTCTACCTCATTGGATTCCGAACTTATATCAAATCATATATTCAATTGATCGTATGGAAAGGTGCCTAGACTCAGTACGCGTCCCTCTGATGCTGTGTTTTGTCTTGCAGTTGTCAACTTAACTCTAATTGATCTGCCTGGTTTGACCAAAGTTGCTATTGGTACGTACTAATTTGTTTTTTGTCTAATCACGAGTAAAATTTTAATTGACGTGAACTTCAGCCAATAAAAAGATGTTTGTTCCTTCCAGAGGGACAACCTGAAAGTATAGCCCAAGACATTGAAGCTATGGTTCGATCTTTTGTTGACAAGGTGAAGATGATAGTTTCTCTTTAATGTACTGCATTATCATTTCTCCAGTTCTAGTTGTTACTGGACTGCAACTCAATTTGTCCTATAAATCAACTATTATAGGTGTTTAGAAAATGAAGATTCACAGGAATATGCTTGCCTTTGTTTCTTTCCTTAATATATTTTGACGAGTATTCACATGGATACAACTCTGATGAACTCTTCGAAAGCCTGTAGTCGGAAAACATATAGAACAGTTTTTTTTAACACTGGTTGTCTGAACTTGTCAGTTTTGCTTATTTCAATGAACAAATTTGTGAGGCTGTTAATAGTACACAAGTCATCTATTATATTGTGTGCTATATTGACTATGAACTTCTATATATATTGCCACTGTAATGGAGTTTGTGCATGTGCAGCCCAACTGCATCATACTAGCTATATCTCCGGCAAACCAAGATATTGCCACATCCGATGCTATTAAACTTTCCAGGGAAGTCGATCCGATGGGTATGTTTGCTGTCCTTTTGATTAACCTAAATTTTGGAACTGTAGAAGCTGTGTGTTTGCCATTTTTATGGAGCTCTATTTGCAATNCTAGCTATATCTCCGGCAAACCAAGATATTGCCACATCCGATGCTATTAAACTTTCCAGGGAAGTCGATCCGATGGGTATGTTTGCTGTCCTTTTGATTAACCTAAATTTTGGAACTGTAGAAGCTGTGTGTTTGCCATTTTTATGGAGCTCTATTTGCAATCATTGTAGGTGAACGCACATTTGGAGTGCTGACAAAATTAGATTTGATGGACAAAGGAACTAATGCTCTGGACGTGAGCTCTCACCTCCCTCCTCAAACACACATACCCACACACCCTAATATACTCCACATAAACAATTAGATTATAAGGATTCGTATTTTTTCTCTTTGGAGTACTGTTTAACAGAATATGGTATGTTGTTCAAAGTGATGCAAAATGATTTTTCCTAATTGATGCCTGAGATCATTTTTTCCCCTTTTTTTCTCATTGCTTTCCAATTCTAGAAAT